>JAPKLW010002124.1:85604-115569 GCA_026898455.1 Plectranthus barbatus
TCTTTCTAAGAAAATATGGGCTGAAGCAGTCAACACTGCTTGTCATTTAATCAATAGAGTTTATCTTAGCCCCGGAACCAAGATGACCCCCTATGAGATACTTAAAGGTAAAAAACCAAATCTGAAATACTTGCATGTTTTTGGTTGCTTCTGTTTTGTTTTGAATGATAGAGATTATCAACCAAGCTTGATTCCAGGTGTAACAAGGCACTTTTTCTTGGATATTCTAGTAATAGTCGAGCTTATCGCGTGTTTAACTTACAAACTAAAACTATCCAAGAATCTATCAATGTTGTTTTTGATGATGCAGGTACTTTACTTGATAAACAAGACCTGGAAGATACATCTCACCTCGTAGAGAAGGACGTGGAATCAGCAACTCAAACGAGTACAGATGTTAGAGAAACAAAAAGTCCAACATCTCCAGACTCTAACACTGACAAAGAGGATGACGATGTTAGACATGGTTCAGACTCGGACAAGGAGGAAATCTCTGACACGCTGGTGTTAAACTCAGAAAAAAGAGAACCACCTCTTCACATCAAACGGAATCATCCTCCGTCTCAGGTCATTGGAAGTGTTCTTAAAGGAGTACAAACACGCAAGAAAGCCCCTGTCAATTACAAAGAGATGGTAAAAACGGTTTGTATGACTTCTAAGTTTAACATCTTCCATTCTAGTTGTTATCTATCTGAAATTGAACCTAAGAATGTTTCTGAAGCTTTAAAAGATGAGAATTGGATTTTATCTATGCAGGAAGAGTTAAATCAATTTGTTTCTAATGATGTTTGGACCTTAGTTCCTAGGCCTAAAGACAAAAACGTGATTGGAGCTAAGTGGATCTTTAAAAATAAAACTGATGAGAATGGAAATGTTGTTAGGAATAAATCGAGTCTAGTTGCTCTAGGGTACACTCAAGTAGAAGGTATTGATTTCGATAAAACATTCGCTCCTGTTGCTAGGTTAGAGTCAATACGGGTTTTAATTGCTATTGCTTGTGCTTCTAACTTCTCTTTGTATCAGATGGATGTAAAAAGTGCTTTTTTAAATGGTATTTTAAATGAGGAAGCTTATGTTTAACAACCGAAAGGTTTTGAGGATCCATCCAAACCCGATCATGTGTACAAATTGAAGAAGGCATTGTACGGACTCAAACAAGCACCTCGAGCATGGTATGCAAGGCTAACTGAATATCTACTTGATCTAAAGTTCAACAGAGGTAATGTGGATAAAACTCTCTTTGTTAAACATACTGGTAAGAACTTTTTAGTTGCTCAAGTTTATGTTGATGACATTGTGTTTGGGGCGACTGATGTTAGACTTGTAGATGACTTTGTCACCAGGATGTCTGACATGTTTGAAATGAGTATGGTAGGAGAGTTAAACTATTTTCTAGGACTCCAGATTAAACAATCTCATGAAGGTGTCTTTATTTCTCAAAGTAAATATGCATGTAATCTTGTGAAAAGATTTGGGTTAGAATCTGCAAAACACATGAAAACACCAATGGGTTCCAGTGTTAAACTTTGCAAAGATAGTAGTGGTGTTAGTGTTGAACCTACTGAATACCGTGGAATGATAGGTAGTTTGTTATATCTTACTGCTAGTAGGCCTGATATACTTTTTAGTATTGGTTTTTGTGCTAGATACAAGTCTGACCCCAAAGAATCTCATATGAAATCTGTTAAAAGAATTATTAGATATAAATCTGGAACTTCAAACATGGGATTGTGGTAGGCAAAATATACTGGTACTAACATCACATGTTACAGTGATGTTGATTGGGCAGGTGATGTTGATGATATAAAAAGTACAAGTGGTGGATGTTTTCTGATTGGAGAAAATCTTGTGTCTTGGACAAGTAAGAAACAAAATTGTATATCTCTTTCAACGGCTGAAGCCGAGTACATTGTTGCGGCAAGTTGTTGCACACAATTGGTATGGATGAAACAAATGCTTGAAGATTACGGTATGTTTTTTTAACATTGTTTTGTGACAATTCTAGTGCTATTGAGATTTCAAAAAATCCAGTCCAACATTCTAGAACTAAGCACATAGATATTCGACACCACTTTATTCGAGATTTAGTGGAAAAAGATCTTATCTCACTTAAACACATTCCTACTAAAGATCAAATTGCAGACATTTTTACAAAGGCCCTTGACTTTGATAGATTCGCTTATCTTAGAAAATCTCTTGGTATGTGTAACGCTCCTTAAATTCTTATGAGTAGGATGTTGATCATTGTAAATTTTGAGTCGATCAACATTCAGTTGGTATTCAGTTTTAGTTTCTGCTTTCCTGATTCTTTATCATCGGTTGTGTGATATCCTTTTGTGTTAAAGATCTGATTGAAAAAAATTAATTTAAAAAAAACACATGTTATAAGACAGTAGGCACAAGAGTGAGGCCTTAATGTCAACACATGGAGTATAAAACTCATGTTATAAGACGGTAGGCACAAGAGTGAGGCCTTAATGTCAAAACATTGAGTATGTTTGTCATATACGATCGTCATTTCTCAAAGTACTGTAGATAGGATGTTATTAGGAACACTATCTATGTGGAACATGTTGAATGATGAGGTAATACATGCTAAATTTGTATGTCACAAGCTAAGTACTGGAGATAGGATGTTATTAGGAACACTATCTCTGTGGAACATGGCTCATGACATTGTTATTTATCAGATCATTAGTTTTTACTGGTATAACACTCTGATGTTAAAGTTTGAAGGCTTGCAGTTTCCATTCGTTTCCTTATTAAAAAAAAAACAAAAAAAAAGAGAGAGAAAAAGAAAGGGATCTTTAATCATTGTTGAGTACTTTGGTGTCACAGTTTGTTCAGAAGTATAGGGGTGTTAAAGTTGGTGTTAAACTCAGTTTCCCTTTTCTTGATCAAGTCAACTTGGATGTTGTGTGGGCTGAATTTCTTGGTGTTGGATAAGGACTTTTCATGAAATCTTAAGCTTTTCTTTCCTGCAATCATTCAGGGGGAGAATATTTAGTTTTTATGTTTATGTTTGTATGAAAAGTCTAATATCTTTTATGGTGCAGTTTAATATCTCACTATGCAGGTCGAGTAGAACTGAATTACAAGTGTTGTGTTAGAATGCTTACAGGAATGATAAGCTTAAGGGGGAGATTGAAGATGCAATGTTTAACCTTCGCTGGTGTTAAAGTCGAAGCTATGTTTAACACCGTAGTGTTAGACTGTCCTGCTGATTTAATCTTATCATTCCTTATTTATTTGTATTAATTTATTTTCGTATATTCAGTTTATTCTAAGATAGATATATATTTTATAAAGATTTAGGAACGAATAGATTTGACTTTTGGATATATTTGAATAGATTTACTTCATAATCTTTAGAGATAAATTCAAATCTTTTCATATCTTTCATATATATCTTTCACATATCTTTACCTAACTTCCTCTAATCTTTGTAGTTGAGATATATACGCAAAGATACATATCTAGCACGAGGCTACACACATCTAAACCTATATAAAGGGTGTTGGGGTGCGAAGAAAGATGGGACGATTTAGAGTATTCATCAAGATATTATTCAAGCAAGGTGTTCAAGCTTTTGATCGTTGTTCTTGTACTTTCAACTCACGAAGATATTCAAGCCAAAGAAGGATCCTGCCTCCAGAGAGTGAATCCAACGATAGAGGAGTTTTTAGGGTTGAATCGTGTGTTCATAAGTACGCCTTTCATATTTTTAGTCTTTACTTCTATGTAAATTCAAAGTTCTTCGAGGGAGTGAACCGAGAAGGGTTTTGAATATTTATTATTTCAATTTTGTTGTGTAAACTTCTTTATCATAGTAAAATCTATTTTTGGCCGTGAGGCTCTCGCGAGTTTAGAAACCTTATACTCGTGAAAAATAATTCTTTGTGTCTGCGTTTATTTCTGTTGCATGTTAAACTTCGTGTTAAACTTTGTCTAACATTCTGTTTAACATTACTTTGTTAGTCAGGCATATTGAATTCTGCAGTGTTGAATTCTTCAAAACCTCGATGTTAATAGTAAACTCGGGAACTAAATTCTTTCAATTGGCATCAAGAGCCTACTTCTTGATGGACTAAGTTGTTTGTTCCTGAGTGCAGTTTACTATTATGGATTTCACAAGCCCTGCTTGTCGTCCACCCATTTTGGAGAGTGATGGGAATAACTACTCTCTATGGAAGTCTCGGATGAGGATGTACATCAAGTCTATTGATAAACGAGCGTGGGTTGCTGTTTTGGATGGTTGGACACCTCTAAAAATCATTGTTGAAGATCCAGAAGATGCTACAAAAATCATTACCAAACTTAAACCTAAAGGACAATGGAGTGTTGATGAACGACAAATCTCTAACTTTAACTCTAAGGCGTTAAATGCAATTTTTGTGTATTGGGAGAATATTCATGAATTACCCTTAGGATCTTATTGTAAAAGGTTTTGACGGTCGATCATTGCTGAACATTAGCATAGCTTAGCAACTGATGTGATGTCCTGTATAGGGTAAACATCGAGTTGTAATAGAATAGGCTGCTTGGAAGTATCTCAGCAAACATCAAAGAATGCTAAAGGAAGACCGCTAGCAATAACAGAATGTTAAGGAGTCAGCATTCGACAAACACATCCTAAACTGCTGAAGATGCTAGCGAACCAAAATCAGAGTAGCAGACAAAGCACTTGATACGCATTGAGACCAGAAGCATGCTGAAAGAGATCCAGCATCCCGTACCAGTAGAAGCTCAGCATAGCAAACTAGAACAACTGCTACACCGCCATTCTGACCAACACGCGACGATTAGCCATGTCAGAAGTAGGACAGAAAAGCCTGTCCAAAAGCAGAAAAGTTAGTAAATAGCTACCTGCATTTAAGGAGAAAGATCCGTTGTGTCTAAACGGATCTGTCGACTCAAACTTCGAGGACACTGCTATAAAAGGCAAGTCAAAAGAAGATGCAGGAGCTGCTCACTCTCTAACCAAAACTCGATATACGAAAGATTCCAAAAAGCAAAAAGGCAAGAGAGCAGTCCAGTTGAAAGGTACAATCTAGAGATATCCAAAGGGCTTCATCATTCAGAGTGTCTCACAATGTCTGACATTCTTCTGAGTGATTCTTGAACTGGTTCAAGAATCTTCAATCATTGGGATCACTTTCTTTTTAAGGGAAGCATCCAGCAATCAATTTCTTGTGAGTGGTACTCTAAACTCTTCCAAGCGAGTGGTAAAAGCGAGTTTTACGAAGGTGCGCCCTTGACTCAGCCGGAGCCACACCAGGAAAGTCCGGGGTATCGGAAGATAGCCGTAAAGCAGACAGACCTTCAGACGACTGATTGCTTAACAGGAAAGGCAACTCTTTGTACACCGTATACTTTCCAGTAAAATTCTTAGCGATTCGGCTAATGAGTGGACGTAGATCATTTGATCGAACCACTATAAATTGTGTGTTGTCTTGTTGTTACTGCTTTTCGAGCTATTTTGTTTTAAAACCTAGTGACCAAGTTGCTAGTGTATAACTGAAAAAGGTAACCTAAGTAAACTTTAACTAAAATAGAGTTGAGAATAATTTAAATACAAGAAAACACAATCTATTCCGCTGCACTTCGTGTGTGTACTTTATTGTAACCACGACGACTCTGATCATAAGGGACCAACATTGTGTCTGTTGATGTTGCGTGTTTCAGGTTAATATCCAGTTGTTCAGTAGCTCGAGATGCATGGTTGATACTCCAAGGAAAATGTGAAGGAACCGCTAGTGTTAGAAAGACCAAAATGAGATTACTCACCACAAAATTCGAAAATCTCAGGATGTTAGAAGAAGAAACTATTTCCTCTTACTATGAGAAGATGGCATCCATGGCGAATGAAGCAAATGCTCTAGGTGAACCCATTAGCAATGAGAGACAAGTTAGCAAGATGTTAAGGTCGCTGCCAGAAAAGTTCAACACCAAGGTGTCAGTGATTGAAGAAGCAAGAGATGTTGCAACCTTGGAGATTACTGAACTGGTAAGTATTCTAACTACCTTTGAGCTAAATCTAATGGAACAGAAACGAGGATACAAGACCAAAGGTGTAGCCCTACACGCTGGAAAATATGGATCTGAAGCATCACAAAGTACAACAAAGTCAAACATTCTAGAAGAGGAATCAGATGAGGATCTACTTAATGAAGATAATCCAAATCTTGTTTTACTAACCAAAAAGTTTAACAAGCTTGTTAGATCCGGACCTCAAATCACGATAATTAAAATATTTTATTTATATAAGTTTTAGAATATAAAAGGATATTTATTCCTTGTTTAAATTGTGGAAAAATACATATTACATCTCTAATAGAAATATTAGAGGTGACAATTGGGTTGGGTTCGAATTGGCAGGTCGGCTTGAGACATAATATTAACACGTTATGATAGCGAGCTGGGGGGCGAGCTTTGCAACCCGGATGAGGATGGGTCGAGGAAGGTATGGAAGGTGTACAAACGGGGACCACGTAAGGTGATTGCTTATGGTAACAACTCAGCAGAGTGAGATGATGTAGTGTGTTTTGCATGAGTCGGTTATAGCTGCTAGCCACATCAGCATATAGTAGAATAAAAGGAGTGGGTGAGTGGTAGTAAAGGGTATCGAGAGTTATAGTAAGGTTCGGAGTTCCGAATAGGGAGAAGTGATTATTCTGTAATCCTTCTTTTGAGTGAGAAATAACAGTACTTTTGGTTTTCCTTTTGTCCGATTCTTATCAATTGGTTCCGTTGCCAGAAAACAATGGTGACCACGCTAGGGGACGTTGAGAATCGGATAGAGCAGGTGGAAATTGGCATAGAGAGGTTGACGAGAGCGATGCAGTCACTGGAGTCGAAGCAGGAGGCGTGGATGTCGCGCATGGAATCGCTGGTGTTGAGCGCTTCTGGAAACGGTGGGAAGACCCTGATCGGCGCAGGGCAAGTGGGGTCCAGCCAAGGGCGAATGGAGCAGACACCGGGCTTCCATAATATTCCAACTCTTCAGCCCATAATAGAGCTACCTAGGTTCGACGGCTCTGGGGCCCAATCATGGATTACCTGCGCCGAACAATTCTTTTTGGTTCATGGGGTACCCGAGGTGCAGCGAGTGCGACTCGCGATGATCGCGATGGCGGGCGCGGCGATGTCGTTGTTCCAATTACTCCAGAGAAGGAAATCCGACCTGTGATGGGTAACTATGAAGGAGGAGCTTCTGGTTCATTTTGGAGACGCCAACATTGCGAACATCTATGAGTCTTTAGCCAAGGTAAAATAGACAGCAACTCTAGACGACTAAATCGCGCAACCCATATTGATGCCGGAGGAATCTTCATCGCGAATCTCGGAGCCCTCACCCAACAGAAATTATATGTTGCAGCCCAACATTAGTGGGCAATTTTTTGTGGGCAAGTCTGCAAGTCCAATAGCGATTACAAGAGCAGGCACAATCAATGGGCAATTGCTGATGAGCCCAATTTCAAACAAAGGAAAATTGCAGATCAACCAATTAAAAACAAGGAGGAACGCAGCCGCTATTCTCATCTAGCGACAGTCGCGTGACTCGAAAGGGGCTCGACGAGCGAGCGACCGGCACCGGGAAGCAGAGCAAAGCTGTGAGTAGGTTGCAGGATTCGTGGCTGCACAGTTGGGAGTTGTCGGGACCTTCGTCCTGCGACAGGGGTGCGCGGCAGGGCATGGGTACTGCGCATCAGTAGGAGCGGGCGGCCACCGGGGAGGCGTCGCAAGCCTCGCCCAGCAATTTGGGATCCTCAGCCAACAACAATGGTGCGCTGTGACACACATACAATAGGCAATCAAATTCTGGTTCATTTGCGGAATGTAACACACAGAGGTAGTATTCTGAGGAGGAGTTATGTGGTTTTTACCATTGGAAATCACATATGGAGAGATCTGATCCACAATCCATTGCATTTAAATTTATCGGTGTGGTCAAGACATATTACTGGTGTTGCTGAAGGGAGGGTACAGAGAATTGAAGTTCTTGTTCAAGGTGTAACTTGGGAGTATCAATTGCTAGATTTGTATATAGAAGGCTATGTTAGAGTAGAGGGGGACAACTCTGGACGAAGCCTCCAAAAGAAGTATACACTCCTTGGTGATCCACACTTTGATCTGGGAAGAGGAAGGATTCATTTTCAATGGCTAGATGTTTCCACTGAAGATGCATACTGGCCACTTGTTGTAGTGAATGGAAGCTTACCTAAGTCGAATAGATTCGGCTGCATTCGGCTTCATGGCATTCCCTCCTCGATCGTGTCTGATAGGGATCCCATTTTTGTTAGCTCCTTCTAGCAGGAGCTGTTCCACACTTTGGGGACCCAATTACGTATGAGTTCCGCCTACCACCCCGAGACAGATGGCCAGACCGAAGTATTGAACCGCTGCTTCGAGACGTACCTCCACTATTTTGCCTTTGAGAAACCGCGCGGTTGGTGTCATTAGCTTCCATGGGCCGAATATTGCTATAACACCAGCCATCACTCTGCACCTGGTACATCTCCATTTGAGGTGGTTTATGGTCGTCCTCCACCCCAGCTTCAACATTACCTGCTAGGAAAGATAAGGGTTAAGGCTTTAGCGGATTGTCTCCGCTCACGCACGGAGCACCTCTCTATTCTCCGTTACCATCTACAGCGTGCCCATAACCGGATGCTCCAATTTGCAAACAAGCATCGTCGCGACGTTTCGTACTCGCCCGGGGACTGGTTCTACCTCAAGGTCCGTCCTTTTCTTCAAGTCACCGTTTCTGGGGGTAGCGCGGGGAAGCTAGCACCACGGTTCTTTGGGCCATTTTGCGTCAGCCATCGCGTGGGTGCTATCGTGTATCATCTGGAGTTGCCCGCTACTTCTTGCATTCAACCCGTGTTTTGCGTTTTGCTGCTGAAACGTGCTCCGGGCCCCGGGGATAAGCCTTTATCTCTGCCAGACGACCTATTCTCAGCAGACCAGTTGTTCTACCCCAGTCACATTTTGCAGCATCGATCGTTAGTCCGCGACGGCACACCGATTCTGCAGGTCTTGGTCCAGTGGGATGGGGACACCTCAGATTCTGCATCTTGGATGGATGAGGATGAGTTTCGTCGCCAATTTCCACTCTGCAGCCTTCTGGACAAGGCTGTTCCGGACGGGCAGGCTATTGATAGCGAACTGGGGGGCAAGCGGTGCAACCCAGATGAGGATGGGTCGAGGAAGGTGTACAAACGGGGACCACGTAAGGTGATTGTTTATGGTAACAACTCACCAGAGTGAGGCGATGTAGTGTGTTTTGCGTGAGTCGGTTATAGCTTCTAGCCACGTCAGCATATAGTAGAATAAAGGAGTGGGTGAGTGGTAGTAGAGGGTATCGAGAGTTATAGTAAGGTTTGGAGTTCCGAATAGGGAGAAGTGATTATTCTGTAATCCTTCTTTTGAGTGAGAAATAACAGTACTTTTGGTTTTCCTTTTCTCCGATTCTTATCACGTTATATGTCAACCCGAACCCGACCTATTTATTTTTTTAGTTCAGAAAACTAAATCCGAACCTAACCTGTTTATTTTTTAGGTCAACCCGAAAATGACCCAAATGATCCGTTTAGTAAAAAAAAACATTGTTCCCTAAAACAATTTACATAATTTTTTGTTTTTATTTTATTTATTATATTATAATATATATATATATATATATATATATATAAATTTATACAATCAAAAATAATAAAAAAACATAACAAATTATATTTTTGTCATTTTTTCTTTAAAATATTATATCTCATTAAATTATTATATTTACTATTTTTTTAAATAATACAAATATGATATTACTATAGGATAATATTTAAATAAAATCACATAGACTTTGTGTTTGATATACTTGCTTTTATTTTTGTTAAATGTATATATAGTTTGACATATAATATAAAAAATAATTATACTATAATATATGAAATATTAATGAATAAAAATTAAATATAATTGAAAAGAATCATTAAAAAAGTTAAGATATATAACTTTGTTAATTTTATCCTACTATATCATAAAATAAGACATCAGATATCTAATTCGTGCATAACGGGGTGTAAATCATCGCTTCATATCAATTTTATTTTATTTTTATTTTTGTTTTACCTGATATGTTTTTATGTTATAGAATATACATATTTTTCAATAAACAAGTAATCACGACTTCAATAAAATCATGTGTCCATTTTCAATAAAATATTACGTTTTCACTATTTTATCTATTTTTTAGAAAACAATACAAGTATAATGCTAAAAAAGTAACACAAATGTAATTTTTTAATAAGTTAATTTTGTAAAACAAACTCTAATTTTTATAAGCTTTGAGCTTTATCTATTTGCTTTGGTTTTATCAAATTTATATAAGTAGTTGGCTGTATAACATAAAAATATATATATTATAAATATACTAATATATACATATATATAATATGTTTATAATGATATAATTATTTTTTAATATAATTAAATAATTTATCTATTTAAAGAGAATAGTGAAAAATTGTTCTCGTCAAAAATATCAATTTTTGTTTTTATTTTATCTATTATTTATTCTATTATAACATGAATGTATATAATTTATAATAAAAATCTATAACAATTTATGTATGTCACTTTTTTTTAAATGCTACATCCCACTAATTTATTATATTTACTATACAATTATAATATATTTAGTGGGGCAATTTTTTTAATTAAACCTTATAGAATTTGTGTTTGGTATACTTCTTCTTATTTTTATTACAAGTTAAATATACATGCATATATATAAATATATATATATATATGTGTGTGTAATTTGATGTATAATATAGAAAATAATTTATATTATAACAAATTAAATATAATATTGATGAATAAAAATCAAACATATTTAAGAAGAATTGCTAAAAATGCTAATATTATAAAATAACATTAAAATTTAAAATTGATTAATTTTGCGGGTTATTCAGGTTACATGGGTCGACCCAAAACTGACCCGAACTCGATCCAAAATTTAATTGGGTTTGCGGGTGATAAGTTCATATTTGTACTCACTTAACCATATTTTTCTCCATTGTTTTAGATTAATTAGTTTATGTTTTAGTTATTTCTGTGCATGAGACTGTTTTAGAGGATATTATGCCCTTCGTGGTAAGTTTTGCAGGTATTTAAGGCTAAAAAGAGGTGAAAAGATGAAAGAGCCGAGTTACACGGAGTGCCGCTTCGATTGACGCACGGGAAGTCGACCAATGTTGGAAGACAAAGTCAAAATCCTGAAGCAGGACCTCTGTGTCGATCGAAATGGTGCATTTCGATCCACACAGAGGTCAGATGTTGATCGAAGGCGAGGCGAATGAAGAAAAGGTCGACACATGCAGGCGTGTCAATGGAAATGAATCCTGTCAATCGACAGGGAGAACAAGGCAGCAAATCGACACAAGCAATCATCCCGGATTTTGACTTGACCTATGTGTCGATTGACTGCATGCCTGTCGATCGACATAGAAGGCCGAGAAGGATTTTTACGCCTTTTCTGGCAATTTTTATTATTTTAGCCCAATAATGAGATTAGGTCTTTTTCTCTCCTTTATAAATAGGACTCAATGATGCACGAAAATTATCTCTGTTATTGTTATTCGACTTTGGAGTTTTTCTAGCAAGGTTCCTATTGTCCTTGCAAGGTAATAATATTTGTGTTTTTTTTTAATTCTAGTCATGTTTTATGGCTAGAACCCTAATAGGTTCTAGGACTGTGTGTATTCTTTTCTGATGCATGTTTATTGAAATCAACTCGAATAGCATGGTTTAATTTCTTGAGATTAATTTAATAGTCTATATTTAAAGATGGATCGAGAGATGAATTTAAGTCTAGATTTAAAGTTATCAATCGAAGGACCGAGAGATGCAGATTGTTAATAGGAAGAGGGAATTAAATATATTTGTTTTCTATCCCAAAAGGAAGAAACTTGTGTAGGAATTCATTAGATAATTATCAAGATGAGCTAAAATTGTTTTCTTGAGACCGAGAGGAGAAAGTCACTATTTAGTAATCTAGGATTTAATTCCCAGACCAAGGAATTTAATCCACTAAAATCTATTGTTTCCCCATTGCTGAATTGATGGATGTTGCATGCTGATGAGTAGAATATCTGCCCTAGGATCTGTGTTTTACTTTAATTGTTTTAAAACCTTTATTTTCTTGCACTGTTATCTTTAAATTCCAAAACAAAAAAACCCTTTTCTAAAATCCTCAAACTTCGATGTTCTAGAAATTATAGCTAGTACTTTGGGTACTTCATTGTACAGTCTCTGTGGGATTGACCACCTTAAGGTGTAAAATTTATTTGCATCGCTGCTTTACTGCAGTTATCAAATTGGCGCCATTGTCGGGGACTGTCAGATCTATCCAGATGTTAGTTTGTCTTTAGTTCTGATGGATTGAGGCTGTAATTTAATTTTATTTCTGTTTTATTTTCGTATTTGTTGTTTTTTGTGTCTTTAATTTCATATTTGGTTCGCGAGAGTTGTTGGTTTTTGTGCTCTGTCTCGATCGATAGCACGCATGTCGATCGACACAACAACAACTTCCGTGTCGAACGACAGCCTCCCTGTCGATCGACACTGCTGCTGATTTGTTTGATTTTTTTTTCTTTTCTCAGGTGTATGAACACGAGGGCTCGGGGCAGACCACTCGAGAATTTCAATCCTGATTTTGAGGCTACAGTCCGGAGAAGGAAGAGGAAAGTGAAACAAGGCACAACAATGGATCCACCGCATAATTCAGACGGTGAGGACTTCTCAGGCATGCCACCATTGGAGGAGCCGCACACGCAACTCATAACTTAAGAAAGTGCCATCTTACTTGTCCAAAAAGTCAATCAGATGAAGGACATCATCAAGCAACTCATGATGGCAGAGAGGGAAGCAGAAAGGCGCGAGGCTGAAAGAAGAGAAAGAGAGAGAGAAAGGCACCGCCAAGAGGACTCCGACGATGAGGATCCGAATGCGATGGCCAAGAAGTACAGACCACAACCCGGTAATGAGGGATTTGTTATTGGCATCACTGCCAATAACTTTGAACTCAAGACCGGTTTGATTCAGATGGTTCAGCAGAACCAGTTTAGTGGCCGAGCAGTGGAGGACCCGTACACTAACCTCTGAATGTTCGTGGAGGTGTGTGATACCATCAAGCAGAACGGAGTGACCCAGGACGTGATCCGTCTGTGCTTGTTCCCCTTCTCACTCAGGGATCAAGCTCGGACTTGGTTTACAGCCCTGGAACGCAGCAGCATTCGTACTTGGGCCTATCTCAGAGCAGAGTTCCTCGCCGACTTCTTCCCACCCTCAGTCATCATTCAAAAGAAGATGGAGATCCTACAGTTCCACCAGAGGATGGACGAGTCTTTATTTGAGGTGTGGAGTAGGTTTAATGAGTTGTTGAGGAGTTTCCCAGGCCATGGAGTTGACACTGAGGAGCACACACATATCTTCTACAAGGGATTGACTAAAACGACCCAAGAGTCTGTTGACAATGCAGCCGGAGGATCCTTGATGAGTGAATCACCAGAAAAGGCCCTGAAGCTGTTCAAGAAGATAGGTTTGCACACTTAACTGTGGGGTAATTCGAGAAGGCCACAAGTCCAAGCTGTGGAGAAAAAGGAGGATGACACACTGAAGAAAAAGATAGAAAAGCTCAAGGGGGAGGTTGAAAAACTGACTTCCACTGTTTCTGTTTCTGTTTTACAGGTTGACCCTATCGCCGACGTGAACTACTTGCATCGTGGTGGCTACCAGAATCAATACCGGTAAGGGGGATACCAGCACTACCATCTGAGACCTCACCTTGTTTTTCCTTTGCTCAGCCACAGAGTGCCGAACAACCTCCACCTGATTTTGATGCGCAGAATGGTAAGGTCGTGGAGAAGAAGAAGGAGAGCATCGACGAGGTGTTGAATAACTTCATTAAAGCCTCTGACTTCAGAGTTGGGAAAATTGAGCAGGAGGTGGCAGGAGTCAATACCAAGGTGGACAGGCTCGAGAAGCACGTGCACATCATCGAGACTCAAGTCAATCAAATTGACACCTCACTTGGTGAGCAACACACTCAAGGGAAGCTTCCAAGCACCACGGAGGTGAATTCAAAGAACTAAAAGGATTGCAACACTGTGAAGTTGAGGTCCGGAACCAGCTACTTAGGCCCGAGCATACCCCAAAAAAAAGTTTAGGGGGGAGAAGGAAAAAATGCCCGCGGAGCCATCCTCTGTTTCGGTCGGCAAACATCCTGTCGACCGACATGGAGGACAAGATGGAGGAGTCGACACAGATGATGAAGACCGATTGACAGGACTGAAACGGGTGTGTCAATCGACACACCTCCTATCGATTAAAATGGAGGCCAGAAAGACACAAATACTTCCCAGTCGACACGGAGGCATCTTCAACACCATTCCTGTAGGATTCGAGTCTACGACTAACAACATGAGTTGTTATTTAATTCGCAGGACCGTTCTTAGGATATCTTAAACAAATTCAATTAAATAAACCATGCCACCCTATTCATTCTTCTACAATAATTAATTGCATAGGGTGGATTCAAGAGAATACCTGATCTTCAATCATTTGATCTACAAATCTAGATCGGAGGATGAACGATGAAGTTAAATCTAAAGCGGAATGGAACCCTTTTTCAATTGTGTTCCTACAAATTTGATCTTCTGATCTGTTCCCTTGCTCCTTGGAAATCTGGTGAGGATTATCTACCAAGTTGAATCAGGAAGCCGGAGGATTTGATCAGGAAACCCTCCTCCTGACCGTCGCCGATCTCTCTCTCTCTTAACTCAATATTCTAATTTGAATATTAAATTGTATACTGTGGTGGCTACCTCTGATCTAAGAGAGAAATCCTTTATATAGTGTTACGGTTTTGAGAAACCCTAACCCTAATGGGCTTGAGCAGTTTGTGGGCCAGACCAGGGATCAAATGCATCAGCTAGATTCTCTTTCGTATCTATCTTTTGGACTAGCACATCGCCTCTTGCCACAATCTCTCGTATGATGTGGTATTTTCTCTCAATGTGTTTTGAGGCCTTGTGAGTTCTGGGTTCCATTGAGTTTGCCACTGCACCATCATTATCACAGTATACTGTGATTGTCTTAGGCAAGCTCGGAACAATATCCAACTCCAGGAGGAAATTCCGGAACCATACAACTTCCTTTGCTGCCTCTGAAGCTGCTACATATTCAACTTCCATGGTGGAGTTTGCGATGCACTTCTGCTTCGCACTCCTCCAAGATACAACTCCTCCTCCCAAGGTAAACACATATCCAGAGGTCGATCTCTTCTCATCTTGATCCACCTGGAAATCCGAATCCGTGTACCCAACAGGACACAAGTTCTCACACTGATATACAAGACATAAGTCTCGTGTTTTCCTTAGATATTTGAGAATGTATTTCACCGCATTCTAATGCGCCTGCCCGGGATTGGATTGACATCTTGCTGCCATACCAACAACATAGCAGATATCTGGCCTCGTGCAAAGCATATCATACATGAGGCTTTTCACTGCCGAAGCATATGGTACAAAAGACATCTCATTCTTTTCTTTCTCTGTCACAGGACACTGTGACTTCGAAAGACGTATTCCATGACGATAAGGCAAAAGGCCTCTCTTGGAATTTTCCATGCTAAAACAAGCCAACACAGTATCAATGTAAGTACCCTAGGATAAGCTCAACATCATTTTCCTACGATTGCGTAGGACTTTGATCCCAAGGATGTAACCAGGATTACCCAGATCTTTCATCTGAAACTGTTCGGATAACCAACCTTTTATGCCTGATAACACCTCCACATTGTTTCCAAATATGAGAATGTCATCTACATAAAGTGCAAGAAAAACCACACTCCCACTGACACATAAACGGTATACACAACTTTCATTTTCGCATTGTGCAAATCCATAGGATTTGATCACATCATCAAAATGTTTGTTCCATGACCTTGAAGCTTGCTTAAGTCCATATAAGGACTTCTTGAGCTTCCAGACAAGCTGCTTTTGATCCTTTTGCACATATCCTTCTGGTTGTTCCGTGTATATGTCACGACCTTCCTCAAGGTACCCTTTCAAGAACGCGGTTTTGACATCCATCTGCTAGATCTCAAGATCCATATGTGCTGCTATGGATAGAAGTATCCAGATGGATTTTAACATAGCAACTGGTGAGAAGGTTTCATCATAGTCAATACCTTCCTTTTGACTATAACCTTTCGCCACCAGCCTGGCCTTAAACGCCGTTATGTTACCACTCGAATCCTTCTTTCTCTTGTATACCCACTTACTGCCTATGGCTCGAAAACCTTCTGGCAGCAAGGATTTCTGGTACACATCCATAGCTGTAATCAATTCTATTTCTGAATCCATGGCCTTTTGCCACTGATCAGCATCCTTGTCTCTTATAGCTTTGTCGTATGTCCATGGGTCAGTATCATTCAGTCCGTTTTCAGGGATTAATTCAGAAGACTCTCCTACGAACATATACTGCTTAGAATGCCGAGACAACCTCCCACTACGACGAGGCCCCTTTAATGTGTCTGTGTTTGGTGCAATCAATTGTGACTCACCATCTTGCACAGGCGGCCGTTTACCTGGTTCCATACCCAATTCAGGTATGCTCAGGTTGCCACGGGGTTCTCCTGATAGATTTGAATGGTTCTCTTCAATTTCTTGAATTACAATCTCGCTCTTGGTCTTGTGGTTTCTTATGAATTCATCTTCCATAAATCTTGCGTTTGTTCTCACAACAACTTTCTGATCTTCTGGATCATAAAAGAAACCACCCTTCGTTTGCCTGGGATAACCCACAAAAAGCATTAACTTAGACCTTCCCTCTAATTTGTCAGCTTCCTTATTTAGCATGTATGCTGGACAACCCCAAACCTTAATTCTAGACAAATTGGGTTTTCGCCCTTACCATAGCTCAGTCGGGGTTTTTGGAATTGATTTAGAGGGAAACAAGTTGAGCAGAAATGCAGCTATTTCTAGTGCATGTCCCCAAAAGGAAATTGGTAAGCTGGCATAACTCATCATTGATCTAACCATTTCCAACAGAGTTCTGTTCCTTCTCTCTGCTACACCATTCTGCTGAGGGGTGCCTGGTGCAGTCCACTGATCTGCCAGATACTGAAGAAACTCATTGCTGTGATACTCCCCACCACGATCAGATCGCAGTGTCTTTATGGTCTTGTTCAACTTCTTCTCTACTTCAGCCTTGAATTTCTTGAATTTCTCAAGACATTCGGACTTGTAGTGAAGCAGATAAACAAACCCGTATCTAGAGTAGTCATCTATAAAGGTGACAAAGTATCTGTGCCCACCACGGGCTTGTGTTGACATAGGTCCACACAGATCAGTGTGGATGAGGTCCAACAAGTCATTTGCTCGAGTCTCAGTTGCCATAAAAGGCCTGATCGTCATCTTTCCCTCTATAAAAGATTCACAAACTCTATGTGGAACTACTTGGATTGGATCCATAATTCCACAATCAACGAGTTTCTTGATTCTTTTAAGATTGACATGACCAAGTCTCAAGTGCCAAAGATATGTTATATCCTCACTTGAAGAAAACTTTCGTTTCCGTTGGTTAGACAAATTGTATGCCTCTGTCACTATTGGTTTGTTTGGGCATGTAATAACATAAAGAGAATCTTTTAGTAACCCATGACAGATAACAATGTTATTTCTCATGATAGAAACATTTCTATCAAAAACAACAGAAAATCCATCATCAAACAATTTGGAAACTGAAATCAAGTTTCGCCGAAAAGCCGACACAAACAAAACATCTCTTAAAATTAAAACATTATTCCCAAAACGTAAAGTAACATCTCTAATTGCTGCAGCAGAGACCTTAGCAGCATTTCCCATGGATATGGTAACCTCGCCATCTTCAAACTATCAAGTCAGCTTGAACCCCTGCATAGAGTAGCAAAAATGATCAGTAGCTCCAGTATCCACTATCCACGAATGGACAGAAATTGATGCTAAACATGTTTCAATGACTAGTGCAGAAGATGACGTACCGAGTCCCTTGGTGACAAACACCGGACATCTTACTTTGCCTCCAAATCTTTCTATAGGAACATCACTAGTCGATTTCTTCATTCTCACATCCTCTACACTCGGAAGTGGAAAGTGATAGTCAAGCACAATAGCAGACAAGGAGTCATTGATCTCTTGAGCAGCCTCCAAGAAACTGATCAATTGATCCAGAGTGAACACCATGTCTTCGACTATGGAAGTGAAGTCATAGAAAGATTCTAGAAGGGAGTCGTATATAACATCAGTGAATAACTGATCATTCATATTTCCACCATGTAAGATATAGAATATTCTGAGGTGATCCATGTGTATCACATGCTCCCTAACATTACCACCTTGTGCCATCTTACAGTTCACAATTCTCATTATAAACTCGGCATTGGCAGTCTGTCCAAGCATACCATAAGTCATTATCAGATCTCTCTAAATCTCAATAGCGTCGGTACAATACTGATACTTGAGCTGGAGCTCCTCAATCATGGATGACCTGAGCATTGATAATAACTTATCGTTGCTCGCCATCCATTTTTCAAAAGAGTTCCTAGAGAATCTGAGGACTCAATGAAAGGTACAACTGGACGAGGCACAAGTAACACAAACACAGTCTGTGTAGCAAACATGCATCGTTCCATAAGCAATTTCCATTCCAGGAAATTAGAACCCTTCAAGGGATTTTGTGCCAAAATACGAATAATGATATACATATCTGAAAATGAAGAAAGAAATAAATTAAAAACATACAACAGAACAGTTGAAACAAATATGCATAGTAACCTTTAAATAAAAACAATACAATTTGTTTCCTCCAATTGCCCAAGCTAATTCACCGCAATCTACTTGAGTAGACATTTACGGCAAACGCTCAACCAGACCAAAATGATCCTTTAATTTCCTAACATGCTAGGTATCTTAAGCAAAAGAAATTAATATTGGAGATCCCAAGACCATGTTCACCTATTCGGAGCAGAGACATCATTCATAAGTTATACTCCAGGCAACATCTAAGCCAAAATAACCACAAGCCTAACTCCAGACGTTTAGGGCGATTTAGCATACGTACTGGACCCATGCCGCATGCCCCTTACATCCTTTGTTATCTCATTTAGTTTAATCTTAGAGATTAGTGATAGTTGTCTCAATGCAAGCCACTTGAGTAGATTCTGCTCAGAGGCTCCCACTTCTCATCTTAAACTAAATGTTTTATTTATAAACCTCATCGCACCAGACCTGGTGAGGGACCTCTAACGCAAGCTACTTGAGTAGACGTTTACGCTTCAAGATGCCTCACTTCTAGTGAGAGGTCGTATTTGTGGAGGTCTAATGATTTTAGTTAGAGAAGAACCAAAATCGAGCTTAGTATTTTAATTCTAAAGGTTTCATGCACACACATTATTTTATGTTGCCATAAATTACGTCATAACTAAAATTCCATCATAAATTAGTATGAATCATGGAATTTATAATTTAAACATAAAATAAATCACATACGACATGCTAAAAAATTTGAATAATTGCAACATGCTTATAAAAGTAAATAATTAAAGCAAATAGGCATGCTTTCCTATTATTTACTAGTGCGCACTTCATAAATCACATCATACGAGAAAACAATTAAATAAACAAATAGAAAATTTTTCGTGGCCCCTCAGATGCGATTACAAATTAAAACCTATCTACTACAAGGCTTTATCATCAATACAGATCTTCAGAATTGGGCTCCCACTGAAAAACTGCGAATTTGGCTGAAAAATGGGCCAGAAACTAGGGTTCATAGCTGAACCGGGCCAACACCGGGCTGGGGAGTGAAACCCTAGGGTTCGAGTGAAACCCTAGCCTCCACCCACCTTCCAACTGCTGCCGCCGCCGACCACCACCGCAGCCATGCCCCAGCCTCGCAGCGATCCCATCGCCGGTCACGCCTGGGGCTGCCAGAAGCTGCTGCAGCCGCGCAAGGGAGGGAGGAAGTGAGCTGCTGCTCGCTGCTGCTGCAAACCGCCGCGCGCCACCTGCGCGCGGCCTCCCATCCGGCCAATACCACCACCATCGTCGCCATGAAGCAATGATAAAGAAAGAAGAGTGAAGGCAGCGAACGCCGGCGAAGGCGCGACCTAGCCGCACGTGGCACAAACCCTAGGGTTTGTTACTGCGCGCCGCCGCCACCCTCGTTGTAGGGTTCCGCCGCGAACCCTAGACCTCTGCCTGCCGGATCTAACCGAGAGGACACCAGGGACATGCTCCTGATGGCTGGAGAACGTGCGCACACACGGTAAGAGGCGGCCCAGCCGCGTGCAGGCCAAAACCCTAAGGGTTCCTGCGCGCCGCCACCGTCGACCGGCGGTCGCCTATAGGTGGCGGCTGGTGGTTGACAGGTTGCTGGGAAGTCTTGTTCTCCATCTTCAACTTGATTTTTGAATATTTTACAGATTTAATAAAAGAATGCAAAACATATCTTGATCTATTACATATTTTTTCCCTATCAATCTAACCACGGATTTTCTCGTGTTGAAAAACAAAAAACCAAAATGAGAAGGCCACGAGAACAAAACACATCCACAACAATTTAAATCCATCCATGAACATACATATTCATTTAATTAAATTTATCAAGGACAAAGCCTAAGGACTGGAACCTGGCTCTGATACCAGTTGCAGGATTCGAGTCTACGACTAACAACATGAGTTGTTATTTAATTCGCAGGACCATTCTTAGGATATCTAAAACAAATTCAATTAAATAAACCATGCCACCCTATTCATGCTTCTACAATAATTAATTCCATAGGGTGGATTTAAGAGAATACCTGATCTTCAATCGTTTGATCTATAGATCTAGATCGGAGGATGAACGATGAAGTTAAATCTGAAGCGGAATGGAACCCTTCTTCGATTGTGTTCCTACAGATTTGATCTTCTGATCTGTTCCCTTGCTCCTTTGAAATCTGGTGAGGATTATCTATCAAGTTGAATCAGGAAGCCGGAGGATTTGATCAGGAAACCCTCCTCCTGACCGCCGCCGATCTCTCTCTCCCTCTTAACTCAATATTTTGATTTAAATATTAAATTGTATACTGTGGTGGCTACCTCTGATCTAAGAGAGAAATCCTTTATATAGTGTTAGGGTTTTGAGAAACCCTAACCCTAATGGGCTTGAGCAGTTTGTGGGCCAGACCGGGGATCAAATGCAAATAATAAAGTGGACCCTCTTTATTAATTAATCCTTCCTTGTTCTACCCAGAACATAATTAATTAATAAAACATTGTTTTAACCTTCACCACGGTAACAATGCTGATTCGCCCCTTTATTACCACATTATTAGGAACGGGTTGCATTAAACTAACATGATCCACATATTTAAGGTTTTAAACATTCATTAATTAATTTGGCTTATGACAATCAGCCACAATTAATTAATATGTTATTTCCTGATTAATACCACTCCCTCCTTTTCTCTTATGCTTGAATAAATCATTCAGCCTGCAGGACTTAGCATAAAGAACCTTGTGAGCTTATCAGGGAATGTCACCATCCTGAAACGGATATGCTTACCTATACATCCAGCCTAAGCAGACCCCACACAAATTGTCAACACCCAAAATGCAGATATAAGAGTACATAAAAGACTCGCCACCATAGCATATTAAAGTGTGGTCAATCCGTGTGTGCCCCTTATCCTTCAGTAAGGTTTAAGATCATAGGAAGTATGTTAGGGATCTGGCTCATTCATATGTCAATGAGAATGGCACATCCCGCTGTTCATCCCATCAATACATAAATATGTACCGACACATCATGTAGCTAGGATAAGCCCACTTAAGAATCGGTGTGCTGCAGCTTAAACCAACAGCCTATCCACGGACTTTTTCAGCTGTGATACTGTTTATATCTCGCTAGGTCAAAGGAACCATATGATCCTCTATGATCTCCTACACACCATATGGTCATCTCTATCTATGAGTTAAAAGGATATTATAGTTTGTCGTATGCTCACATTTATCAGATAGCGAGAATTGTTGATGCCACACATAAATGAAGGCCAATATACAAAACACTTAATCATTTATGCTTTCAGTATACAATCCAAAAAATTCCTCCAATTCCAAAGCTGCTCAGACTCCTCCCATGCCTTTTCCTTAGCGCTTTGCCAAGCAGAAGTAGGATTCCAATTTCGCGCTTTGTCGAGAACTTGAAGAAGGTGAGTATAAACTTACCTTTGATTGAGGCTTTATCTGAGATTCCAGGTTACATGAGATACCTCCGCAAGTTGATGAGCGAAAAGAAATATTTTGTGGAGAATGCTATGTTGGGTTTTGTATACTGAAAGCATTTATTATAATTTGTATATGATTGACTTTTCTCCTATTTGTTAAACAAACTTACATGCACATAACAATGGTGTTGGTCCCGGTTTATCAGGGTATAACTTGGCAGCGGAAAATGTGTTAGTTCGTTTCTTGCACTCTGCTGGTTACTCAGCTGACTGGGACCTTGTCAGCTGGTAAGTCAACTGGCACTATGAGTACTCAGCTGACTGGCGACTGGCTGGTCAGCTGGTAGCTCAAGACTTAGAATATCTTAGCCTTGTTTGCACAGTTATATCAGTTTTCAGATATACACCAGCACTTGAGTGCTGGGTTTCAAATCAGTATGAAAATGCAGAAAGCTGATAAAGACAAAAGGATTTTTATAGTGGTTCGATCAACTGATCTACGTCCACTCTCCAGTCGACTCACTGGAAATTCACTATAAGAGCAATCAGGTACAAAGTTCCTACGATCTATCTCCAGCTGGTAGATGCCCCGTCTACCAGTCCACTGGATCAACCGCTCCCGGTCCTTGTCCTTCTTCAGCTCTCGTCAGAGAGATGGAGTGCGAGCACGTCACTTCAACCTCCTCCTCTGACTGGTTGGGTGTTGAGTTCTCCCAAGAACGTAAAGAGTAATGGGTCACAGGTGTCCTACGATCTATCTCTAGCTGGTGAATGCCCCGTCCACCAGTTCACTAGATCAACCGCTCCCGGTCCTGTTTCCTCTTCAACTCTCGTCAGATGGTGGAGTGCGAGCACGTCACTTCAACCTCCACAGCTGACTGGGTGTTTTAGTTCTCCCAAGAACGTAGATCCTTTTGCGGCAGAATGCCCGTAATAACTCAAGTGCTGGCTGGCACAGGAGCTGCTGTGAACTTCCTCGGAGGAGAAAGAACACCAAAGAGATCTGTAACTTACAAGCTGGAAGCTTGAAGTCTCGTGTTTGAATAAATCAACACACGGAAAGCCTTAAGAAAGGCCTCGAAAGATTTGCTTGCGCGTAAGAACTTTCGGAAGGAGAGAATGATCTTGAATGTTTGGAAGCCAGCCGACAAGCGTCTTAAATGTTGGTAGCTCCGACCTATTTATAGACGCAGGATCCGATTCAAATATTCTAGCCGTTTGGACACATCCGGAAAGGTGTCAGACCTCGGATGTCCTTTTGATGGCGGCAGGTATGCTTTTCTGGAAAGCGCCATACCTTGACCGCTTTATCTGACATAGATCTCTTTATGTCAGAACGGCTCTATTCGTCAGTACGAGGAATCGCAACTGGTGTCTTGTAACTGATAGACTTTAAGGTATCCTCCTTAAAGTCATACTTTGTCAGTTGATTCCTCAGACGAATCTTCTTTTTGTCTCTAAGTCTCTGGGAGAGCGAATCTTGAATTCTGCTGGTAACATCCGACTGGTAGATCATGCTGGTGATCTTGTGCTGGCAGTCTCTGCTGGTGACTTTCGCTGGCACAATCTAAGTCTACCAATATGTCTGGATGTTAACTCTTGGAATCTCCCATGACTGGTGACTTCACTGCTGATGAACAGTAGCCAGTCATTAGCTCTACTCATGCTGATGAACAGTGTCAGCATGAGTCTTGTCAGTCGCTTGCTGGTGAGACTTCTCTCAACTGGTAAGCACATCTCATGCTGGTGAACAGTAGCCAGCATGAGTCTTGATCAGCTGCGACTTACAACTCAAAAGACCTAAACAGGACTTTACATTTGAGACTAGAGCTATTCTAGAGACAAACTGACGCTGGTAGGACTTAGGTTTTGATCCACCAAAACTATAATCTATACAATTAGCTACTGGGGAAGGGAAACTTAGCCAAATTTCCCAACAAATGGTATCCTCCTGTCTCACCGATAGGGACGATCATACGGCATGTTGTAGATCACAAAAGACAGTATGATCACTTGACCTAGTGAGACATAAATATTATCACAGCCGAGACAGCGTTGAGGATACGTCTGTCCGAATGGCTGCAGCATAGTCGAAAGAAGTAATCTGTCTTGGTCACTTGATATGCTGGTACGCAAGGGTGGCGTATTGATTGGACCACATTGAGATGTATTTGTCTATCTGACATCAGCGAATACAAGATCTCGTTCTTGATTGAGTCCAAACCCTAACAAAGGCTCAGGGGTATGCACGGGTTGACTGTTGCTTTGATTTGCCATGGTGGAGAGTCTAAGTAACGTGCTCGTATATCCGCATTTTGGGTATCAGCAGTTCGTGTAGTATAGCCTGAGATTGAACTTAGGTAACCATATCCGAGTAATAGGATGGGGACATTCCCTGAGGAGCTCAATAATGTTCATCGTGCCAAAGTCCTGCAGGTTGATTAAGTTCAGGCACGAGTGATAAGGTTTGAGTGGTACTGCTCAGGAAAATAAGAAATTAATTAATTGTAGATAGAGCTTGTCAAAAGCTCTGATTAATTAATGAATGTCCGTTAACCTTAAATATGGAGATTCTGATATAAATGCAGCCCGTTCTCACAACGTGGTAATAAAGGGGTAGGTCAATATTAATTTTGTGGTGAAAAAGAATTAATATTAATTAATTAATTGTGTCATGGGTTGTGGACATGGGAATTAATTAATTCATAGACCCACTTTATTATTTGCATTAGGTCTCAGGTCTGGCCCAATTAAATATGCTGAAAAAAGGCCCAGTAGCCCATTAGAGTTAAAACCCTAGGTCTATAAATAGACAACTCTCTCTATGAAACCCTAGCCACCACAGAACATTAAAATCAGTTGAAACCCTAAGGACAGAGAGAGCAGGGGCGGCGCCAGTGTGAGGGGAGAAGAAGGGATTTTGACTCCGGGCTACACTTCACAGATTTGTGGAATCCTCACCAGTAGCAGATCTGAGCAGCATTGGGATACAGATCTGAAGATCTGATCTGGAGAACAAGATTTCTTCCTTTCGGTTTTTCTTTATTTTGATTAAATCAAGAAATTAGTTTACTAATTTCTGTTTCCACAGATTTAATTTAATGGCGTGGTTGAATTGAAGATTGGATATTCAAACGCGAAAGATTGGATCAGACTCTACGGATTAACGGTAATCTCTAGATCCACGCATTAAATTCATAGGAGCATGTTAGCTTTTATGAATTGCCTATCGTATTCAACATCCATGATTGGTCCTGCTTATTTGGATTTGGTGATTCTGTTCACGGAAAATCCCTACAATTGGTATCAGAGCCAGATTACCTGATTCATGGCTCAGTTGAATACGACTTATTCATTATACATGCATGAATTTTATTTTGTCGTGGATGGTTTTAATCCGCGGTGGTTTATCCGTGTTTGGATTAAATCTATTTTGTAAAATCACGAGAAAATTCGTGATTAGATTTGATAGGAAAAATTGTAATAGTTTATACTATGTAATTTTATTTCAAATTTGTAATTTGGACGGGATGAAGAACAACACGAAGACCGGCAGGATGAGGGCAATGCGCGTGCGGTCGCGGTGTATTGGCGGTGGTGGGCAGCGAGCGGCGCACGGCTGCAAGCTCAACCTGCGCGCACGTGCGGCCACGGGCAACGGCTGGCGGGCGGCGGCGCTGGCTGTCCCTGCGGTGGTGGTTTGTGTTTTGACGGTTGGTCCAATTTGATGTAAGCCCATTAGGGTTTGCAGTTGAGTTGTCGGACCAATTTTCAAATCACAAAACCCTAGATGCAAAAAGATTTGGTGGTTGAAGATTTAAAGGCCCTGAAGATTTGAAAAAGATTTGGAGCTATCCAAAGGATTTTTTTTTCAAATTTTATTATATAGGATTTATTTTCTTATTTTGTGGGGCCATGAGGAATTTTTGTTTGTTTTAATTGTCTTCGTATGATATGTGATTTATTAATTGCACAATAAGCCTGTGTAGATAATACGAAAAGCATGATTTACTGCTTTTATTATTTACAGCTTTACAAGCATGCTTACGTGATTAATTTCTTGTTGGATTATATTTTGGGAAATTTTGGGCTTGTTTAATTACTTGCAAAAATTTGGAAAATATAATGACAATGAAATTATCTGTGTCTGCATTTAAGAAACCTTTTGAATCAAAAATACTAAGCGGATTTTTTAATCAACAGACCTCCACAAAGCGGTCCTAGGTTGTAAGTGCATCTCTCACTTTAGTAAACGTCTATGAGTGTAGCTTGCTAATTCTCGGAGGAGCATGGGTTGCAGTTGTTGGGATTTCTAGACAAATAATTTAAATCATGTGAATAGTGGGAGGGTTTTGCGTAAACGTCTATGAGTGTAGCTTGTGTAGATCTCTTTCATAAGTATTCTAGGATTGATTTAAATTTTAGATAACAACAGCTTTAAGGGCTGTGCGGTATGCTTACGTGCCATGCTAAACTGTCTCTTTTGGCTGGAGTTAGAGTTGTCGTTAATCGCTTAGAAGCATCTGAGGATATAATGCAGTTGCTGCTTCCCTGTTCTTGAAAGATGGTTTGGTCTAAGTTTTATCACTAATTATTAATTTCTAGTGTCTAAAGATTCCTGACACGGTATGAAATTAAAGAATTGTGGCTTAAAACCCACAGTTCTGGATGAGGGTGACATTGTAAACGTCTACGAGTGTAGCTTGCAGTGGGAACTCTTGGGCTATTAGTGGAAAACATTTGTACTTGATTTATCAAGAGGTTTTCAATGCATTTGTTTTCGAAGTTCTGCATGTATGTTCTTATTTAAGATTCTTTATTGTTTCATATATGTCTGTGTCTAATGTCATCAACATTCTTGCACAAAATTCTTTAATTGGTCCAAACTTCCTGGAATGGAAGCGCAACCTTGAATACATCCTGATTGCAGAAGAACATATTTTGGTTCTGCAAGTACTTTGTCCTGAAGCGCCCACTGCTGAATCCACTCAAATGGATATAGACTTTTATAACAAGTGGGATAAATCAAACGATGTAATCAAGTGTTACATGATGACCACTATGTCGAAAGTTTTACAACAGCAGCATCAGCACCATAGGAACGAATATGACATTATGGCTAGTCTGGAGGCGACCTATGGAGAAACTAATAGAGCCGCCAGATTTAATCTCATGAGGGAAATCGTGAGTAGAAAAATAACTGACGATAGCTCAGTGAGAGAGCACGTAGTTTCCATGACTCACCTCATGGATGAGCTAACTGTGCATGGTGGAGGTATCGATGCTGAGGCTAAAGTCGATATCATACTAAACTCTCTACCCAAGTCCTTTGAGAGTTTCAGACTGAATGTTGTCGTGAACAAGAAAGAGTATACCCTTAATGAGTTACTCAATGACTTGATGGTAGCGGAATCAGTTATGTACCCTTAGAAGGTTGCCTTAGCCACTTCTGGTAATCTCTCTGCTGTACTAAAAGGTATGAAGCAAAAAAAGGGGATTAATAAGTGGGCTATGAAGGCACTTGTGAAGGATGGTGGGGCTGTGAAAAAGCCTATAGTGGCGACTGACAGGGACAGGTGCTTAAAGTGTGGTAAGAAAGGACATTGGAGGAAAGATTGCAGGCCAACAAAGCTAGACAAGGTATGCCATTTGCATGTATGACTATAAGCATGATTAGAGTCTGTTGTTGCTCTTCCTAGAGCTGTAAGCGCTGACTTGTTGATCATGTTGTTGTACCTTGTAGGGAACCGTACCGACAAGGCTGGTGAATAATAGCAAGAAGATACCAAGCTGCATGGATGGCACCGTCCTCTAACGGAGCCTCATGAAGTTTTCTTTTCTTTATGTTTTTGATGGACTAAGTACATTTTGAGAGTTTTCTTTTGTGGGCCGTTTCGGCAGGACAAATGTTTCTTTCAACTTCGCAAAGGATATTATGTTATTTATTATTTCAATCATTGGTAATAACGATGTTGTCCATTATGGGATGTTGATTTGTTCTCTTTATGCTACTTTTATCAAATATGACCTTGAGTACTGCATGTAACTCATCCGAAATTGATAATCCTAGAAAGGGAAAACTTACTTCTTCTGATGAGGATCTTACATATCTCTGGCACTTGAGACTCGGTCACATCAACTTGAAGCAGATTCAGCGACTTGCAGATGACGCTACATAGGACTTAGTCCGGTCTCTACCTTATCAAGTCTGCGAATCCTGCATCGAGGGCAAGATGTCTTCTAGGCCTTTTAAGGCTAGTCAGTCTCGAGCAAATGATGGAATTGATCCATTCTTACTTATGTGGGCCCATGTCCACGCAGGCTCGTGGAGGGTATGAGTATTTCTTCACTTTCATTGACGACTACTCAAGATACAGATACATTTACCTGCTTCGCTACAAGTCTAAACGCTTTGAGAAATTCAAAGAGTTCAAGGCTGAAGTAGAAAAGAAGGTCGGGAAAACTATCAAGTCACTGCGATCTGACGGCGGTGGCGAATACCTCAACAACGAGTTCCTGCAGTATTTATTAGATCACGGGATTACATCCCAGTGGACTGCACCGGGTACTCCCCAGCAAAACGGTGTAGTTGAAAGAAGAAATAGAACTCTTTTAGAGATGGTAAGATCAATGATGAGGTATGCAAGCTTACCCATTTCGTTTTGGGGATACAAATTGGAAATAGCGGCTTATGTATTGAATGTGGTGCCTTCTAAATTGGTTCCTAAGACACCTGTTGAGCTCTTCCTTGGTCGCAAACCTAGTTTGTGTAAGTTCGAAGTATGGGGTTGTCCGGCACATGTGCTGACAAAAGAACCTGATAAATTAGAAAGCAGGTCCAAAGTAATGTTGTTTATAGGGTATCCCAAGCAAACGAAAGGTGGTTACTTTTACTATCCTGAGAGTCAGAGAATCGTTGTTAGCATCAATGCTAGATTCTTGGAGGACGATTATGTGAGAAACCACAAGTCAAGGAGTGATATCGTTCTTCGAGAAATTGAAAATGAGAATGCGAATCCAAGGAAAGGGGAACGTGCGAATGTGGGTGCACCTGTGAGAGGTTCACCACCCCAGGCGCATTCTTCAGTGCAAAGTATAGAACCACAAGTTACTGCACCTACTACTGACACAACACCGATGCCTCGTCGTAGTGGGAGAGTTATTTTCCAGGCAGAAAGGTATATGTTCGTGGGTGAGTCTTCAGACTTGGGCCCGGAATACGAACATGAGTACTCTGACCCACTGACCTACGAAGGGGCAGTGTGGGACAAGGATGTTGAAAAATGGCATATCGCCATAGATTCTGAGATTGATTCCATAACTGCTATGGATGTATACGAGAAAGCTGAGCTGCCGGATGGCTTTAGAGCCATAGGGTGCAAGTGTGTATACAAGAGAAAGAAAGGTGTGGATGGTGAAATTATGACTTTTAAAGCCAGGCTGGTGGCAAAGGGTTATAGTCAGAAAGAGGGCATAAACTATGAAGAAACTTTTTCACCCGTAGCCATGCTCATGTCCATCCGGATACGCCTTGCCATAGCTGCGCATATGGACCTCGAGATTTGGCAGATGGATGTCAAAACCGCTTTTCTAAACGGTTACCTTGACGAAGGTAGGGACATCTATATGCGACAACCCGAGGGTTACATACGCAAG
>JAPKLW010002125.1:1406-15120 GCA_026898455.1 Plectranthus barbatus
TATTAATTTAGTATAATAGTTACCGGCGGTTTCGGTTTTAACCGAAATTTTTGGTAAATTTTCATAAAATATTTAAATTAAAACATATATATTTAATGTTCCAACAAACATAAGCTTGAAAACAATCCAAATGTACCAAATTATAAATCTAAATCCACAACTTTAGCACGAATCTAAGTTCAAATCTACAAATTCATATCCAAACCGCCCAAACTGCCATATTTTGGTTAAAATTTTGACGGTTTCAGAAAATCCAGACCGAACCGAACCAAAACCGTCAATTTACGATTTGGTTCAGTTTTCAGTTCGGTTTTGCTCACCCCTGAAATTGTGTCATCTATTTTATTTTTATTTACAAGTTAGATACTTGAAGAAAATTAAAAAAAAAAGGAAATAGATTGTTGCTGAAAAGAAGAACTAAAATTCTATCTTATAAAAATAAATCTTCTCTATTTAACTTCAATGCAGCTGAAGTTGGTTGCTTGGTCAAACTGATTGTTGAAACTGGCTTCCTCACAATAAAGACATACTTCTAAACCAGTTTCTTAGGTGGAACTGGCTTCCTCTCAGTTTGTGATTCAACCAGTTTAGGATTATACTATTTTACCAGTTTTTCGATGATCTGGCTTTCTTAATTATCACTTGTCGATTAGCTAATTTGGGGTTTTTGGCAGTCAAGTATTTAGCCTTTCCAGCAAAATCTATGATATTTTTGGCTACCCCTTTGCCCTTTAATCTAGACTGGTCACGACATTTTCTTTTACAAAGCAAATTTTCATTTTACCTATGTTAGTACCTGAAGAAGATGTAGTGTTGCTCAAAATATTTTCGTTAAAACTAAGACTCGCTTTATCTTTCTAATCCCTTTGAATTGCGATCACTTCTTCAAGTTCTCTTGAACTTTTTATGAAGGAACATTTGCATGGTTCCTGCTCAAGGTTTTTTATTCTTAAAGATTCACACTCCATTTAAAGAATTTCAAAATCTTTAATAAGAGCAAAGTGATCATCTTTAAATTTTGCCAGTTCCTCACTGGTAGACTTAGATTTTTCAATCTCATTGGTCAAAACTGAAACTTGAATCTTCAGCGAGAAATTTTCACCAGCGAAGACATTTTTCAATTCATAAAATTTTGAAAATTCTTTGAACAAAAGATCGAGGGAATATCTTCTCAATCGTAGCAATACGATTAAGAGTCCTCTAAAATGCATGCAGAAGACATAAATACTAGTAGGGATTCAGTTACCTCTTCACCGGTTGCAGCTAAGGCTACTTTAGTTTCTGTATCGTTGTTGTTTCCTTCCTCGATTGCAGCCACAAACACTAGCGACTTCTTCCTCCGACTCTTCATATGATGTGTAGTATCCATCATCGTTGTTGGGAGTGTTTGGTACTTGTGTCCTTGATGGCATCGCCTTGGCAACAACCATTGATGTTCTTTGCTCAAATATCTTTTTGAGTCTCTCCCTCTCCTCTTTGTCCACTCGTGAACACTCAAGTCTTAAGTGATTTGGAAAGTTGCACTTAAAACACAATCTAGGAGTTCTTTTGACAAACCTCTTGTCGCCTGGGTGAGAACTGTTTATGTTGGCCTTTACTTTCTCCAGGAGCTTGACATGCTTTTTCATCTGTTTTTCAAGCTCTTCCACAGAGCTCTCTTCTTCCTTTTGGTAGGAGGTTGAGGGTACCTCCATTATCAAGTTTGACTGGCCTGCGGGTCTGTCAGTTTGAAAGGGCTTCTTCGGCCTCTAGATGAAGTATGTTGCATCCTCAACATGCTTGTTTGGTTAACTGGCAACACTAACGATTTCGTTCATATTCACCATTTGGATATCTCACTCATAAGCTTGGAGCTGAGTGAATAGCTCCTTTGTAGAGATCTTCGATAGATCTTTCTCCTATAAACTGATAGTCTTGACAAACCAGTGTTCCTTAGGAATCTTCGACAGAACCTTTATGTTAACATTGGCAGTCAGTAGATTGTGCCTAGGGCTTTTAGCTCGCTCACAATAGTGTTGAATCGAGCTTCCATCGACTTGATGCTTTCTTTCAAAATCATTTGGAATGATTTGTATTTGTTGACGCAACCATGGAGCTTGTTCCTCTTCATTTGCTCAATTTATTGACACAAGCTTCCAAGGTAATTCCAAACTTCTTTTGCATTGTCGAGCTGCATGACATCGTCAACAAGTGCCTCAGGTAGATATGATAAAATCAACTCATGGGCAATAAAGTCAAGTTGGGCGCATCATTTGTTATCTGGCGTTCACTCTGCAAATGGCTTCTCGATCATCTATGGGCCCTTCACCTCCGATCTGGGTGTTGACCTTCATGATCTTTATAGATCTGTGCTCGATGACATCAACCATCTCTGGATGTATACTTCTCCGTCGAATATGGTGGAAGCTTCGCAATATTCATCATGGCTAACCTTCTCGCTACACGAAAGAAAGAGTGCAAGGAAATGGATCTGATCCTTCGTGACTCAAAGTAGTTCAGTCTGTAAAAACCGACCTGCTCTAATATTACTTGTTTGGCGAGATCAAAGTAAGTATAAGGTACAACGAATTTTAAGAGCAAACTTTTACTCACTTGGTGTTCTTTATTGGTTTGTGTTCTTGAAAAACAATTTGTTCGCGAGTTAGACTTTTAGGTTCAGTCCGAGTATACTTCAACTCTAGAGTGTGTTGAGTTTCAAAATCCTTGCAGAAAAGTAAAAAGCAATAAAGAGCAAATGATTTATAGAGGTTCGGACAACACGTCCTACGTCCTCTCTTCATACTGTGATTTGAAAATTCACTAAGCCTCAGTTACAAGATGGTCTCGCGATCTATCGCTAGCTGGTAGATGCTAATGTCTACCATTCCACGAGCTCACTCGTCCAGGCCTTGGGTTCATTCGGCTTTGTAGACTTGGAGTGTGGGCACACCACGCAGTCTCCTCCTATGGATGTTGAGATCTTTATAGTTCCACCGGAACTGTCGAACTGGTTGGGTAGATGTCTGTGATAATCACTACTAAAGATCTTAAGTGACTCTTGTGTTCATTCTTGGAAGATAGAACACAAAGAATATAACTCGACCTTGGAAACTGCGAGTCTTGTATTCAAAAGATGACACACGGTAGGCTGAGATTTAGCCATTATGATAAAAATGCTCGAGTTTTTGCTTGCGCAAAATTTCGTTGCTTTCTTAGGTTCCTATGTTTTATCACTCTGAACACTTCGTCTCTTTATACACGAAGTAGGAGAATAATAATATACACTCGTCTCTGAACATTTATTTTTATTATATAAAAATAAATGCAAAAGTTTATATATATATATATATACAAAAAAAAATTAGTAATAATTAATTATAAATTACAACGGTTGTTTTTTTTTTTTTACTATAATTAGATTTGAATTCTTAAATGTATAGATAGATTATAGATTTTTATTGGTGGTTCCAAATTTTTTTTATATATAAATACTATTATACTAATAACATACCATAATTTTTAATACTTACCTAATATATTTTGTATTTATATTTAGCAAGTTTTTTTGGGGGAAAATTTCTTAGGTTTGAGATTTTGCCTTTTAGTATATATAGATATAGATGTTGATGAAAGAATTCAAGATTCGTTTGAATACTCATCCATAATCACAACTTTTTTAATGTTATTATGATAGAGGAAATGTAATTATTAAAATTTATTTTATTGATTTTAAAGTTCAAATTAATATTCTTCTCCCTTAAAGTTAGGGGTGGAGTGCTAGCAACTAAGGTGGAGAATTGTTTTTTATTTGATAACTAGTATTTTAGTTTCAGGTTTATATATTTTGACTTATTATTTATTTGGGGACATTTGATTGAGAATTTTAATTTCAAATGAATATACGGTTTTATTTATTTATATAATATAAGATTGTATTAACCTATTGAATTTTTATTGGATTTTCATCGTATTTATTGAAACAGATCTTTATTGTATCAATTGGATTGGATCTTTATATGATACAAATCGAATTCGTGTGGATATAAATTTGACTTTGATGGATAGGATATGAATTTAAATTTTTCTTAACGATCGAATATGAATTAGACCTTAACGGATCGGATCGATACATAATAGAACGACACGATAAGAATTCAAACACGAATTATCATCCAAAAAAATAAAACTAAAACTGAATATTTATTTTTGAATTGCAAGCTAAAATATTTTCGTGTCAGCTATTGTCAATAAAATCATATCAAAATGAATTTTTGAAAAAATATTGAACGGATGTAGAAAGAAAATCATTGAGAAATTTTAGAAAGAAAACAAAAGGAATAAGATGAATGAATAAAATTAGGCATAATAGTAGCAGTTATGGTGAAGACAATTAATTAAATATTAATTCGGTGACTAATTCCCATTAAAGCAGTTTTAAGATCCTCGGAATTCGGTTGGACTACCAACTTTTATCCTAATAAAAAAACATTTTTGGTGATTAAGTGAAAGATCCCAGTAAAATATGGCAAGTCGAATTTAGATTTTAATCTATTTTTAGAAATAAAATGTAATTACTGTACCTAAGTTTAAAAAAAAAAAAATATTCTCACATTAGAGTGCTACAGCAATGCACCCAACAAGGACATTACTCTACTTAATTAGGGGTGATTTCCTTCCGTGTCATCAGAATTAAACATGTGGACATTTTTGTCTGAAACCTAGAGATGTGGACAAACACAGCCAATTCGAATGTCAGAAATTCGAACCCTGTAAATTTTTTAATTTAAATTTTGATTCGAATTCATTGAATTCGAACCCATTATAAAAAAAATTATTTTAATATTGTAGACGCAAATCGAATTCGAGGAATTCGAATATCAACTCATACTATTTTAACTTTTTAGTGGTTCGAATTTTAGAAATTCGAAAACATTTTTTTTTCAAATCTTTTATTATAATAATATTAATAAAAAACAATAATGTAATGAACCAAATAAAATAATAATATATAAATAGTTGGTTTCGAAATGGTTGGAATTTGTTGAAATCAAAATTTACATAATAATAATATAATATTAATCTATCCATATTTTGGATATGCTATATAATACACACTCAAACATAATTTTTTATTGATTATATAGATTATCGAACCATTTAATAATTTAGTACAATCCATATACTTTTTACTCGAGATTTCAATAAACATTAAATAATAGTAACAAACTAAAAAAATGGGAATATAAAAGTTTGAATTCGAATTGAAAAAGCAACTTTTTTTAATTAAAATTGATAAGTTTTGAATTTATAGATTTCGAATGTGTAAAAAAGTTTGAGATCTCGGTTCAATTTGAAAGAATCCGAGATCTAGACAAATAAAAAATTCAATTTTTTTTATTCCACATATTTAATCATAACGAGATCTCAAAAAGTTCGAGATCTCGGTCACATTTGAAAGAATTCGAGATCTCGTTAAATAAAAAAATTATTGTTTTGTTTTTATTCCACATATTTAATCATAAAAAGATCTAACAATTATAAAAAATTACTTAAATGAGAATCTCGATTTTGAATAATTACTTAAATAGAATAATCTCATTTTGATAAATAATTACTTAAATAAATTTTTTTCATTTAAACAGTCTGAAGTTCAGTATGGAACTCACTAATCCCACACATCAAACTTGCTAGTATGGGGATCAATGCTCAGACTAAATGATGACATCAGCCAACATGGACTTGCCAAACTGACGACATCAGCATGGAATCTTAGTTCCAATCCCCATGCATAGAGATAAGAAGAATCATTTAAAGAATGGTACTGACAAGATCAGACTTAAAGGATTGAAGATTTTTTAAAGTCGGCAAATTAAAGACCTCAGTCTAGATTTCTCGAATTGATCAGTCTTGATTCCTCGAATTGGTGTCCGAACCACTATAATCCGACTATTCACTGCTTTCTGTTTATCAGTTTACGTTTCTTAAAACTCAACACTCAAGTGTTGAAATATAATTGAAACTGACTAACTACTACTTAACTCTTAAACTGAGCTTTTAGACAAATCAAACTGGTACTGAACAATCAGTTTGGATAAGTTCAAATTTACATTAAAATTTTCCGCTGCACATTTACATACTCTGATTTTGGGACCTATAAATGATAATCTAAGAACAATAATAATCTCGATTATTTCGGAATAATTTTCTTGAATTGTAGTGAAGAGATTTAGATTAATGCATTCTATTTAAATAATAATAATAATTATACTAAAATATCATAATAAATATTATTATTACATTAACACTTTTAACAAACTGATGGCTTCGATCTCAAGTCCAGTCAGTTCGCCAGTTCGATGCCTGAGTCTTAGTTTCTTCTTTTCTTCATGATGACCAAACTGATGGCTTCGATCTCAAGCTCAGTTTGTCTTGATCAACTTCTTTACAAGTCGAGAAACATCCTAAGTAGATATTATAAGTTTGTATCGACTAAGTTAATCTAGAGACACTTCCTAAGCATGGTTTTTATATATGTTTGCATGTTTGAAACATCAAAACATAAAAAGGTGAAGGAATTTTGAACTTAAATTCCTAACATATTGTATAATACTACTTCTACACCAATCAACTATTCTGTACAAACTTCCTATAGAATTTATTACATTTCATATAGGAAACCTCCTACATGAATTGTAAGAATTTGTGTAATGTTTAGATTGTATAATGTATTAGTTTAAGAACAATAATACAACTTTAATAATAAGAAACAATGATAATATAAGAATAATTATAATCTAGATTATTTCGGAATAATTTTCTTAAATTGTAATGCGAAGAGATTTAAATTAATACATTCTATTTAAATAATAATAAAAATAGTACTAAAACATAATAATAAATATTATTAATACATTAATACTTTTACCAAACAATAATAAAAAAATGTAAACTAATAAAAAAATAGTTTGAAAAAGTGGTTTGACAAAAAAGTTGAATTCGAATATGTTAAATTCGAATTGATGAATTGAAAAATTGAATTCGAATTTGTTGAATTCGAATTAATAGTTATAACATAAATAATAATATAATATTATAAATAAATATAGGGTTCGAATGTGTCAGATTCGAACCATTATTATATTTCATGAATTTTATACGGTTCGAATCTGACATATTCGAACTCGTTATATTTGTCCACACACTACAGTTTTCAGATATAGGTTTCCACATGTCTAGGGTTTGCGTTATTTTGGTAATTTTCTCCTTAATTAGTGTGCTATTTGGGTGTGCAAGAGACACTAGGTTTAATTACCTTAATTCGATATTGCATTTATTCAACAATACTTAAGATAAATTATAGAATTTTATTATAGTATACCGAAAATTATTATAATAAATCCTTTACCGAAAATTATTATAATAAATCCTTTCTCGTATCTGATCTAAATTAAGAGGATTACTTCAGGGTTGTCTCAAGAAATGAAAAGACTCTTACCATCCCTTACCCTGGAACTTGGAATTAGAAAGGGTTATTGCCAGATAGTTGAAACGTCTACCTCTCATTTACAGAATTTGAGCATAAATATGGATCATCTCCAAGCAGTTTAGACATCAATCCACTTATTTTCATCCTCCCCTTCAACCAAAATGTCTGGACCTACGTTGCCTCTAAAAGTCATGGTTAACAAAGAGAAGTCCAAGGTTCTATTTGCAGAAGGCAACAGTGATTTTGCAGATGTTTTGATAAGTTTCTTAACTCTCCCATTACCAAAGGTCTTGGAAATTCTTTCCACGAAAGATTTCTTTGAGAGCATAAGAACTTTGCACTCGGCTTTGTCCAATCTGGATAGCTGCCATTTCTCTGCGCCGGGTGTTAAGAAGATGCTGCTTGATCCAGCAAGTTCATTCCAACAGGAACGCAACAAACAAAATTTTCGCATTTCCAATACTCAGTTCTTCCATTTATGTCTTTGTGAAGACTTCAGTTGTAAAGAACGTATAGTCGAAAATGTTAGCATGTATTATGATATAGCTTCATGTGATTGCGGGAAACCGTTGAACAGAATACAAGATCTTACTTGTAAAAAACGTGTAGAAGGTGGAGCTTTCGCAGTCCAATCGTCGACTTTCATAGTCTCTGATGATCTTTGTGTTGCTCCTATTGCCTCTGGGATCTTGGAACCCTCAACAAACTTGGCATTACAGACACTGAAGGGGCAGAGCTAATTCATTGGAATCTTGGGTTTGATGAGGTGAGTCTTGACTTCACCTTTCTCCATCATTTTAATCTGTTGGCATTTTAATCTTTTTTCTTTTTTATTTTTGAACCTTTTTAAATTATTAGATTCCGAAGTTGTTCGAGTTGTCTTTATATTCTGCCACACCATTGACGGACCTTATACTAAAAAAGAGTTGCTCCACAACGCCATGGCCAAAACATGAACCTGGAGTTTTGTCGCATCATTCTATGGGTGTTGCAGGCTCTAAGAAAATGGTATTAAAAATCATGATGCAGAAATCAACAAATAAATTCTTGTTGGGTGAAGCTACGCATGAATTTTTGGAGTTCCTTTTCAGTTTCCTTTTTATTCCTCTGGGAGGGGTTGTGTGAAATAATCGAGAAGAACCGATAAAGAAGATGGAAAACTGAGTATTTGATCTGAAAATTATGTTCATCGTTCATGTTTACATCATTCACTCTATTTATACAAGGATAGGATGGTTCTAGACTAAAATATCTACTAACTAACTCACTAACCACTTAGTTAGGATTAGTTACACTCGCATGCACATGCATGCACTTGAACTCTTCCAGAAGCTACTATTTCTCTTCTTTCGTGTGTGTATTCTCCACTTGTGTTAACCTCAATATCCCCCCCTCAAGCTGCACCTCCCAAAGAAGCAGCTTGGACACCAAATGATGGAACAAATGAACCGAAACCGCCTTAGTAAACACATCAGCGATTTGTGAACCAGAAGATACATGCATATGGAGAATCAACCCAGTTTTGAAAGCATTTCGGGCAACATGACAATCAATCTCTATATGCTTTGTCCGCTCATGAAACACGGCATTTTCAGTAATGTGAATAGCGGCTTTATTGTCACAAAATAACGGGACAGGAAGAGAGACCGAGCAACTGAAATCCCGAAGCATGTAAGTAACCCATTGAAGCTCATGAACAGCGGCAGCAATGGCGCGATATTCAGCTTCAGCAGTACTACAGGCGATGGTGGGTTGCTTCTTCGTTTTCCATGACAAAATACAGTCACCTAAGAAAATACAAAAACCAGACAGAGATTTACGGGAGGTCTTGCACGCACCCCAGTCAGAATCTGAGAAAACTCGGAGTTGAAGGTTGTTAGATGATGAATAAAAGATGCCGCGAGATGGAGAAGCTGAGATATAGCGCAGCACATGAGTAGCAGCCTGCATATGTGACTGCCGAGGGGCATGCACAAATTGGCTTAGTTGCTGAACGGCGTAAGTAAGATCCGGCCGGGTGTAGTTCAAATACAAAAGGCGGCCGACCAATCTTCTGTATTGCATAGGATCATCGAGGAGAGGAACTGTGTTGTCATCTTCGGCTGGAAATCGAAGACCGGGCGGAAAAGGAGATGAAGCGGGAGTGCAATCAAGCATATTCATGTCTTTCAAGATATCATGTGTGTACTTAGACTGGGAAATGAAGATACCAGAGGAAGACCGAGTAAACTCCATGCCCAAAAAATACTTGACCTCGCCAAGATCCTTGATAGTGAAGAGGGAATGAAGGTGTGATTTAATCTGCTCAATGATGGGAATACTCGAACCTGTGATGAGCACATCATCAACATATACAATGAGATAGACATGATCAGTACCAGATGTGTATATAAAAAGACAATGATCATGCTGGGACTGCTCAAAACCATAAAGAATAAGTTTGGATGTAAGCTCGGTGTTCCACTCTCGTGAAGCCTGTTTAAGACCGTATAAAGAGCGTTTGAGCTTACAAACATCGCCTGGTTTGCACTTCGAATAGCCAGGGGGTGGAAGCATATATATATCATCAGAAAGATGCCCATGTAAGAAGGCATTATTCACATCCACTTGATGAATAGACCAAGCATGAGACGCAGCAATGGCCACAAACAACCTGATAGTGACAACCTTAGTGACTGGAGAGAAAACATCCTGAAAATCCTCACCCTCGACTTGAGTGAAACCTTTCGCAACCAACCGGGCTTTATATCTTTCAATGGATCCATCAGCATTGCACTTGATCTTATAGACCCATTTGCATCCAACTGGGCGCTTCCCATCGGGTAAAGATACAATTTCCCAAGTATGGTTCTTCTCAAGAGCATCAAGCTCATTTTGCATAGCTTCCTGCCACTTTAGGTTAGTTCTAGCTTGATTATAAGTAGCAGGTTCATGAAAAGAAGATAATAAAGCAACCGAATCAATGAAAGAGTCAGCCATAGAACAATCAGCGGAAATGGGTAATTCAACACATGAGAGAGTTGTGGCAAAATCTTTTAACCAAGAAGGAGGGTGTCTAATGCGTGTGCTTTGTCTGATATGGGTAGGAATATCAGGAATAGGACTCAAAGTAGGTGCAGTGCTGCTGGATGAAGAAGGAGATATATTTTCAGGTGAAGTTGGAGCATAAATATGATCAGAGATATTTTGAGGTGAAGTTGGAGCAGAAATATGATCAGAGATATTTTGAGGTGGATGAGAATCATCAAAGCACGTAGTATGAGGATTCTGAACAGGGAGTGGAATCTGAAATTCTGAGGATTCTCGATTATTTCACATGGTATCAATCGCAGGAATATTTCTCTGATTTGTTCGATCCTGTTCTTCCATGGCTGCTTCTATTTCCGCTGCCGATGCTCTATACGAAGAGCAATTGCTTCTCCACGGATCTGATCACCCAGGTGTGAGTCTCGTCCCATTTCCATTGACCGACGCCAATTATCGTATGTGGCGGATCGCGGCGGTCACAGCTCTCACGTCGAAGGATAAGATGGGCTTAGCTGATGGATCGTGCGTCTGTCCACCGTCCACATCGAAATATTTCAGAAAGTGGAAGAAGGTTGATTGTATGGTGCTTTCATGGCTGAAATCGTCTATTTCCAAGGACTTGGTTAATCAATTCGCATATGTCAGTTCCACATCGGTGCTTTGGCGTGAACTTGAGGATCGGTACAGTGTGACAAACCTTTCTCTTTTGTATCAGCTCAAACGTGATATTGCTTTGATGAAACAAGATGGTTGTAGAGTGACTGATTTTTACGGCAAACTTAAGGATCTCACGGATCAATTAGAGGCTCTCCGGCCAGGGCTCGACTGTGAGAGTATCGCTCGTAAATATTCTACTAAATCCGATGAGTTTAAGCTTGGTGTGTGTGCGGCTTTATCTGATGCTGCTGAATTTGTTGATTCAATTCGACTGGAAGACCGCACTATGGAGTTCTTATTGGGGTTAAATGATTCATTCTCCGTTGAGAAGAATCAAGCGTTGCTTTCTGATCCACTGCCTTCTATCACAAATGTTTATTCAATGATGTTGAAAGCCGAGCAGAATCGACACATTGCTGAGAATTTTAACATGAGCTCTGAAAATGTTGCCATGCATGTTAAGCCTCAATGGCCTCGTGATGGTAATCGCCCTCGCCCATTTCAGAGGCGCGATCCTGTTGTATGTTCGCATTGCAAGCGAACTGGTCATTCCATTGACAAATGCTTCAAGCTTGTTGGCTATCTGGATTGGGTCGATAATAACAGACGCAAGGGACCTTCTATTGCAGCCATGGCTTCAGATACTCCATTGGAGTGGAATGATGATGTTCGACCACCTTCCTCTTCCGCTGTTGAAATGGTCAACATTGCTATGTTGCCTGAGTTTGCAGGTAACTCTCTAAACACATGCTGCAGTTCTTCGCTTGATATATCTATACAAGTAGGGTCTTGGATAGTTGATACTGGAGCAACCAATCATATGTGTAACTCTTTAGATATTCTCATTTCTCCTAAATCTATATCTTCTCCCATACCCGTCTGTCTTCCTGATGGAAGCTTACAACATGTCTCACATACTGGTAATTCGAAATTATCTCCTTCTTTTACCTTGTTCTCGGTTCTATACATACCATCTTTCAAATTTAATCTACTTTCTGTGCATAAAGCTGCGAAAGATTCACACCTATGTTTCCATTTCTTTGATTCTTGTTGTCTGGTACAGGACCTTAAACATAACTCCATCATTGCTGCGGGTAGTTTGCTCAAGAACTTATACATCATCACCTCTCATTCATTCCAGCCGCATGTCATTCATGATGCTCAGGCACAGCTGTCTTCTCAATGTTTTTTTCATTCTGCCAATTTGTTTTGTAATCTCTCTGTTGATGCAAATGTATGGCATTCCCGTTTAGGGCACCCATCAAATAAAGTGTTTTCTCAGCTGCCTTACTCTATTTCTAAGTCTGCAACCACTGATCTATCTCAATGTGAAATATGTGTCAAATCCAAGCAACATTGCTTTCCCTTTCCTACTAGTCAAATTCATTCTTCTTCTTGTTTTGATCTTTTGCATATTGATGTTTGGGGGCCGTATAAAATCCTCTCCAGAACTGGATCCCGTTTTTTCTTAACCATCGTAGACGATTTTAGTAGGTGTACATGGACAATGCTACTGTCACACAAATCTCAAGTTTGCCAAACTCTCACCTCATTTCTCACCTACATTAAAACTCAGTTCAACCAATCTGTCAAGACCATTAGATCCGACAATGGTTCTGAATTCACCAATTTTGCTTGCCAAACCTTATTCAGTAATCTTGGCATCATACATCAAACTTCATGTCCCTACACACCACAGCAAAATGGCGTGGTAGAACGTAAGCATAGGCATCTCTTACAAGTAGCCCGTGCTCTCTTACTCCAATCTAACCTTCCCAAAACATTTTGGAGTGATGCTATCCTTGTAAAGATCTCCACTTCTCCCTACAAAACCAGCTTGTAAGGAGAGGAGACCTCCACTATTATATAGTGGTATACTCCAAGGTCCATGGCAGATGTGGGACATTCAACACACCCCCCTCACGCACAGCGTGGAGCTTCACGGGGATCCCATCATCGGGATAAGTCAGGTCCCATTATCGGGATACATCAAGTCCTATCATAGGAAAAATCGGGTCTCACATCGAACCGAACCTGGCTCTGATACCATGTAAAGATCCCCACTTCTCCCTACAAAACCGGCTTGTAAGGAGAGGAGACCTCCACTCTCTACAAAACCAGCTTGTAAGGAGAGGGGACCTCCACTATTATATAGTGGTATGTACCTAGGTCCATGGCCGATGTGGGACATTCAACACCCCCCCCTCACGCACAGCGTGGAGCTTCACGGGGATCCCATTATTGGGATAAATCACAAGTCCCATCATCGGGATAAATCGAGTCCTATCATCAGGACAAATCACAAGTCCCATCATCGGGATAAATCGAGTCCTATCATCAGGACAAATCACAAGTCCCATCATCGGGATAAATCGGGTCCCACATCGAACCAACCTGGCTCTGATACCATGTAAAGATCCCCACTTCTCTCTACAAAACCGGCTTGTAAGGAGAGGGGACCTCCACTATTATATAGTGGTATGTACCTAGGTCCATGGCCGATGTGGGACATTCAACATTGAATATCCCACATCGGCCATGGACCTAGGCGTTTACCACTATATA
>JAPKLW010002125.1:40450-51849 GCA_026898455.1 Plectranthus barbatus
ATGGACAAAAACTCAATGATAAGTTAGCGAAATAACGAACTTATCAGCGGTTACAACAACCTCCTAAGTTTTAGGGATTATTTGTAACCTTAGATTTCCACGGTTTTTCAGTTCCAATAAATCTGGGAACGTATATATCTTTATTACTAACCTTATATTATATTATATTGTTGTTTATTTTGTTCCTAAATAATAGGGAATGCCTCCACTACATTAACCCACTCAACATTTGAGGTTGTGGCTGATCGACGGTTACCTAGATCAAGTGGGAAGTGGGAAAGCTTCATGCAGCACGTCCAAGGAGTGGAGAAGTGGGTACGAAGCTGTGCATTCCAAGCAATAATAAATAGGGCACGACAAGCTTGATGAAAGTTTGAGCAATTACAATACACCATCGAGCATTCCATCTTCAAGATTGTAATCGTGCCTTGCCCTTTCTTATTGATCGCTCACAATCTATTTCCTCAAGGCATAATTCATCTCCGGAGAGTTATCCAACATTGGAGGAGTTGAGAGGTTACCTTGTGTTCAGTTTGATAAGAACGGTTTGTCCATAGATACTAGTTTAGTGTCTGTGTAGAGTGAGAATTATTCAAGGGAGTGAACCTAGAATAATTCGAGTTGTTTGTTATTTGTTTCACTTTGTAAAAGTTTATTTTATTTAGTGAAATTGTTATAAGGCCGAAAGGCTCCCTGGGGAATAGCAATATTACCCAGAAAATTATCCGCTGCGTCTTTCTCTAACACCAACATTATAGTCTAACATTGCAGCGTTTAACGTAAACTCGGGAACAAATTCTATCAAAGGATAGGTAAATTTAGAATCTTTTCCCCTCTTTTTCAATGGACCTGTGATCTTGCGACGCAAACCCCTACCCTTTGGACTTGATTGAGATGGACCATCTCCTTGATCTCCTAAAAATCAATAATATTAAAGAGAAAATATTATAATAAATCTAATAAGATACTTAAACATTTTGCACGATTAATGTATAATTTAAACATATTTAAATAAAAATTAAAACAATTAATACCTGTCATAGTAAGATCAATGATATATGACCTCGTAGTCTGGTCAGGGGTAATGAAGCCGGAGGGAGACTGAGCATCGTGCATATGAGACTGATGGGATGAAGGTGAATGATGTAGATGCTCATCATCGGACTATGAAGGAGACTGCTCATCATCGGACTGTGAAGGAGGCTGCTCGTCATCGAACTGCTGAGGAATCTTCTCATCATCATCATGTGGAGGAGGGTGCTGATTATCGTCATGTGGAGGAGGCTGGTGATCATCAACCTCGGCATAGACACATCGTTATTTTCTCCCCCCTCCAGGTCTGGCCCCTCCACGACATCCTCTCTGTTGTGCCTTTCATGGCGCACGTCTGATGCTTGAATCACCACTAACTATAGATTGTGTCTGCTGCAATGCTGGTGGTCTGAGTTTCGCAATCCTAATCACCTGAGGAAGGCGATCAGCCAAACGTTTATAGAATGAGCCGTGATCTAAATTGTCAATGTATTGTTCAGCTCGCTCACGACACTCAAGAGAAATATCGATGAGAAGATCCATCTACAATTAAGTATATTAAATAATATAAGTTAAAATAAATTTAAGTTTTATTCTTTAAAATATAAGAACATAAAAAATAACTTACCATCAAACGTAGTTGCTCGGTGTGTCCCATATACCCCTCTGGAGCAATCTGATTATGACTGTGACTCGGATTGACTACAAACTTTATGGTCCTCTGCAAGAACCAATGAAAGTAGCCATCTTTTACTTTGGGTCTTCTATCCTCTATCACGTTATCTTCAAGATTTACACAGTCGTGCCTATCTTTCCAACGTCTGATAAATCGTCGGTGTTCCATGCTCCAATCAATGGATCCCCCAGTCCTGCTTTGTTTATGCAGCTTGCACAGAAGCTCTTCACTCAAGAGCGACCTCGATAAAGGAATTTTTTGTATGTGACCAAATTGGCGCATGACTCGCTCTGGATAGTGCCCTTCACAAACTTCAAAAAAATAAGGAAGGTAGTCGAAGTCCAAGGAGTATTGATAGCCTCGACAAAAGTTTCTTCGTAAGGCGTGAAAATGAACTGCATTTTATAAATATACAATTAATAAATAAAATTAAAAAGTTTATTAAATTGATGCAATTAAAATTTATTACCTCGTCTTCCCTAGCAATGCCAACTGGGCACGATAAGCTTGGAGGTTGTGACTTGTGACTTGTGACTTGTGTTCTATTCTTAGGAGATGACCACCTGTAGTATTTCATAATCAATATATAAATATAAATTTATTAAATAAAATGGTTGAATATATGATTGAAAAATTTAAAACAATAATTACCTAGCTCCTAATGGAGAATTCGGATGTAGAGCATTTACAGAAGGCCGAATAAATGGCCGAACACAAGTAATCCTCTGCCATGCCCAAATCTGAAAATGAAAACACCAATAATTAATGTGAGTTAAAATAAATTATTGCAAAATGAAGCTAATTGAAATGTATAACAATTAAACCTGTAAAAGAACCAAACATCCAGCAACACTCTTATTTGATTCAATGAGAGAGGATTTGCATAAGTTTCGGTACAAAACCGCCAAAACCGCGCTGCCCCAACTATATGTACGACTGTCGCCGTCTTCAATGAGAGGACGAACAACATGACAATAAATGTTGTTCTGTGTTGTGTCAGGGAACAAGAATCCACCCAAAAGATAGACCACAAGGCAATGAGCTCTCTTCCAGTACCAAGACTCATCAGGCGTTAGTTGTGTTCGAATGTGATCCTCTAGTGAGCTTAAATATAACCGATTATTATCTAGTTTTGGGACCATACCCAAATGATGAGAAATATAATCATGCCAACCCTCCTGTGGCGGACTATCCCTACCGGTAACCGCATCACCTTCTGTGATAAGGCCAAATAGCATCTCCACGTCCTGAAGGGTGATAGTCGCCTCACCAAAATTGAAATGAAAGGTGTGCGTTTCTGGTCGCCACCTTTCAATCAATGCATGGATCAAGGGTCAATCCAACTGAATATTGCCTAATCGCATAATTTTGTTGAACCCCATTTCTTCAAGAATAAACCACGTAGGTTCGTCACCCTCAACCAATGGTATACCTTCTCACTGATGCGTTATTAAAGCCCTTGTAGTTGTGGTTGAACTGATAAGTCTTTTCTTCAGGGTTTTAATGGATGTATATCGATTATGCAACCGACAAGCCTTTAACGAAGGTTCTGCAACTACCTCAAATTTATAGTTTCTTCTTACTTTGATTTATTTATCTTTGTTGACTTTCTTCCACTTAAAGTCTTACACGGGTTCTTGCGAAAATTTCAGCATTTAAAAAGTTGGGGTTAGACTGTGCAAATTGGAGTGAACCAGTTTACTTAGAAGATTTATTGTCACATTTGATGTATTTAGATTACTTTGTATTTGTAGTTAGTTTTAACACTACACTATTACCAAACATATGTAATTTTGAGAATTATTAAAACACAATTTTATATTGTTATTATTTGTGCATGGGTAATTTTAATAAATTATTTTATTATTTTTACAGGATTTACAAAATTAAACAAAAAAATATAAAAAATAAAGAAAAGATGGCGCGGTTCACCGCTTTGTCTATTAACCTATAGACGACTCGAATCTCCGTGTTGTCTATAGGTTAATAGACAACACGGTGAACCGCATCGTCTATTAACAGATAGACAACACGGAGGTTCGCATCGTCTATAGGTTAATAGACAACGCGAAAATTTTGAATAGACTACGCAATTTCTGCGTTGTCTATTAGTTTTTTTGTTGTAGTGCGAAAGTTCCGAGCTCCTCGTGAGGAGGCATCGGGAGCCCAGGAGGGGTCCACGTGGGGTCCCTTATCTTTTTTGGAAGGTCGAACTCCCCGTGGGTGAGTTTGATAGGTGTAAGAGCCTGTTGGTCGTTTCTTACACGGGAATACGAGTAGCTCTGTGGAGCCATCTTGCGGGCTCGAGTCTTGGGTCCGAAACCACGAAATAGGAGGAGGGACATGCCGTGGGATGTCCCGCTTTATGGGAGCTAAGCTCTCATGTACAACGCTCTGTGCGTCCCCGTGGGGAACTCATGCGTGGGGTTTCCTTGGTTTCAGTTTACCAATTTTATGGATTCTAGGGTCTTTTGGGAGGTGTTGACCCTACGAGGAGTTTTGGATTTGAGGTTCGCACCTTAATGGTTCGTGCGGGTTTGATAAGCTCATAATTATACTCACTTATCTATATTTTTCACCATTGTTTCAAGTACATTTTGTTATGTTTTTACTTATTTCTGAGCATGAGTATATATTAGAGGGTGTTATGCTTGTCATGGTAAGAATTTGCAGGTTTTTAGGCCAAATCCAATGGAAACCCGTACCGAAAGCAGCAGATGTTCAAAGAAACAGTCACTAATTCTTTCACAGATGGAATCTGAGCAAATGGAGCATTTCACTTGAAATATCTTTGAATTAGCTTTCCAACGCAACTCGAATCGGGTCAATCAGAGTTCAGGAACAAAAGTTATGGCCAAAATTGTGAGACTGCGCAGAAGGGTCGAAAGTGGCGAAAATGGTCTCTGTTTCGACCGAGGCAAGGTTCATCTCGACCGAGATGGACTGTTTTGGCGAGATTCTGCGAGATTTTCAAATATTTTTGGTGAGAATTGCTTGGGATTCAAGTTACACATCAATTTGGAAGCAAGGAAGACCCCAAAAGGGAAGTTTCAACCAAGAAAATCATTCCTTTTGAAGTTTTGAGCAAAGAAGGAAAATATCAAATACCATCAACTCAAGAAGGAAATGCCCAATTTCATCAATTCCTACCATTCAAGAGTTTTACCCTACTCCTATATAAACTCATGTCTAGTTCATTATTGATCATTCCAGTCCAATTTTAAATTTTAGTTTATAGTTTAGATTTCTTTAGTTTTTTAGGGATGGAATCAAAACCTTTATTTTCTTGTATCTTTATTTTTCTGCACCTTTATTTTAATGCAATCTTTAATTTTTGTTTCAATCTTTATCTTTAATATGCTAGGCTAGATTCTTTATCAGATTCTAGGGTTTCTCCATTTGTGATACATGTTTTGATTTGAATTCTTCAAACCCTTTAATTGGTTTAAACTCTTTGGTTTTATTTCAAATCTATTTTCATTTGAAGGATCAAGAGATGAAGATTGGAATAAGTTTTTGTTATTAATTGAAGGACCGAGAGGAGAAAATCGATAATAGGAAGTGAGAGTTTAATACATTTGATTTTCTGTCCGACCAAGAAGAATTCAATTGTAGGATTAATCTGATTTTTATTGAGATTGTTTAACTTGTATTTTTGAGACCGAGAGAGATAATCACTAGTTAATATAATCTAGGTTTTAACTGCCCAACAAAGGAGTTGATTCCACTTTACCAGATTTTCCACCAAAAGTATCTTTTATGGGTTTGAATTATTTGTTTCTTGCATGTTGATCAGATTGGTAGATTTCCCTAGGATCTATGCTTTCTTTATTTGAATTTCTTTAAAAGTTATTTTCATAAAACCCAAAAAACTCTCAAATTTGGTTTTGCCCAAACAAAAGATAGAAAAACTACATTCAGTATATGAATTACTTTCTTTGCACTATCTCTGTGGGTTCGACATACCTTCGGGTTATTTATAAATTTATTTGCCCTTTGCTATAATCTGTATGCAGGATTTTGCATCGATCAAATTGGCGCCATTGCCGGGGATAGTCAGATTGTGGTTTGTTACTGTTTGGTTTAAGATCTTCTGGATCGGGTAATATTTTTCTATTATCTTCTCTATTTTTTTGCGTGCGTGTGTGAGTTATCTTCTGCGTCTGTTTCGACCAAGGCAGCCCTCGCCACGGTCGACGCAGACCATCCCACCACGGCCGAGGTAGCTTTCACCCTGGCCGAGGTGGTTTGATTTTTGCTACTTTTTCTGCGCAGGTGCAAAAACACGGGGAGCAACGAGAACAAGATGATGAATGACGGTTATCTAACTCTTGAAGAGCAACGAGTACTGGTCACTGAAGCCTATTTACTGAGGAAAGAATTGAGAGAAATACAAGAGAGGCAAGTTGCACTTCAAGAGGTTAATCCGGCTCAGCCCAAGAAGTTAATCATTGATGAAGTCTTGTCCAGAGTCAGGCCATCATCGGCATGGATCAATGAGAGAAACAAAGTCATGAAGGCTAATGAGTCAATCATTGATGACATCTTTTCCAGAGTAAAGCCAGACACTAAATCATACATACTTAAGGTGGATATTGAAAACAAAGAAGAACAAGTAGAGGTTGAGCCATCTGAGGCAATTGGTGTGGTCACTCCGGTACACAAAGGAGAGGGCGATCAAGCTAAAGACAAAGGAGAAGATCAAAGGCAATTTCTGAAGGATTTGGAGGTTAGTGCAAAAAGGATCAAACGGAAGCCTCCTGATTCACATTCTCTTGATTGCAAGACTGCTTGCTTTGCACCATCAAACATTCAATTGTTGTGGTTTTTGCAATACATATTCCAACCTCCTTGATGAGCTTCACAGGTAGTGTCGAGCCACGAAAATAACTAAGGCACTGGATAGGAGGTAACTCATTATTTTATCACTTTCCTTTTCAATTTTTGTTCTTATTTTTGTTTTTTATTGCTTTCTCTTTTTATTTTTGATTTTCAAAATTTAAAACAAAAAAAAACTTTGAGGTCTGTTTCAACCAAGGCAGAGCCTGCCACGGTCGACGCAGAGTGCTAGTAGCTAAAATTCCACGCTGTTCGAGGTCTGAAGAAGGCGGATAAAAAGTTGGTGTCTGAGGCCAACATTCGAGGTATAGTTTCGAGCCCTGAATCTGATTTTCAAACTTATTCTCTTTGATTTTCGAATAAGTTTGGGGGGAGGAAGATTGAGGGGTTTGAAACTATTTTCTATCCTTTTATTTATTTGCTTTTTGTCAGTTAAATTTTTTTCTAGGTAATTTTTATGAATTTGAATTTTTTTTTGTGATTTGTGAGGAAAATCTTTAAGTAATTGAACTCACCTGCAATATATGTAATGTTTGGAATTAATCTTTGATAAGTTGATTTGATTTCAATTGTGGTTGATTTGCCCATGAATGTAGAATATCGCATGATAGGGTCTAATTGAAACTTACACTTGCATGATGTTTGAGTGGATTGAAATTAACTGAGGAAGAATTTTTGAACCCAAGTGAGATTTGAGCCTTTATTTGTTCATAAGAGATTCGCATGTATGTTTTCATTTCTCTAGAACTTGTTTTTGTTCTGTTTTGAGACTGCATAGTGTGCACAATGATAGAAAATGATCTTAGGCCATTTTTGGTAGTCAAATCTTCCTAAACACTGTCTCTTATAATGATTTATCCTTAGTTAAGCCCCTTTGAGCCTGTTACTTTTCTTTCTTGTCTATGAGTTAAAGAGAAGCATTGTAGTCCATCTTGTCTATGAGAAGTGCTATAAACATGTGATTTGTTTCTTGTCTATAAGAGTTGGGCGAAATAAAGGGTAGATTGATGATTATTGTTCAAGAGGTAGCCTTTGAGTCCTTGGTTTCTGTACTTGTCTATGAGTGAAATTTTGGATTCCTTCTTGTCTATAAGTTGAGGTGAAAAAAAGAATTATAAGAGGATAAGAAATCTTTAGTTGGTTACGAAAAAAAAAGAGCTTGAAAAGAAGGAAAAAAAAAAGAAGAAGAGTCTTGATTGGTATTGTAAAATAAAAGGAGAATGGTAGATGTCTTAAGAAGGTGAATTAAGATTGATGAGGTGGACGCACTTAGTTGATTTTGAGTCACTTGGCCATATTTCCCTACCTTTCACAAAAAGCCTTCATTACAACCCTGTCAAAAGTCCTTTTTGATTCTTGATTTGTGTGCACAAATAAGCAGTTGAGATTTTAGAACTCTTGCAAGCCTATGGTAGAAATTTCTTCATACATGTTGTGAGTGCTTTCATTGGAAATCCAAACACTTGAGTGATGAGTGATACACTTTCCTGTGAGTCTTCCGAAGTTGATGAATATCTTATCTCTTCCAATTGCTTGTGTGATGTGGATTGATGAACCTTGATTGTAATGAATCTTCTGAGGCATTGCACTTTCAATTGCTTGAGAATTCTTTTCTTCTTTTCTTCGATTGAGGACAATCTAATATTCAAGTTTGGGGGGTTTGATAAGCTCATAATTATACTCACTTATCTATATTTTTCTCCATTGTTTCAAGTACATTTTGTTATGTTTTTACTTATTTATGAGCATGAGTATATATTAGAGGGTGTTATGCTTGTCATGGTAAGAATTTGCAAGTTTTTAGGCCAAATCCCATGGAAACTCGTAGCGAAAGCAGCAGACGTTCAAAGAAACAGTCACTACTTCTTTCACAGATTGAATCTTAGCAAATGGAGCATTTCACTTGAAATATCTTTGAATTAGCTTTCGAACGCAACTGGAATCGGGTCAATCGGAGTTCAGGAACAAATGTTATGGCCAAAATTGTGAGAGTGTGCAGAAGGGTCGAAAGTGGCAAAAATGGTCTCTGTTTTGACCGAGGCAAGGTTCATCTCGACCGAGATGGACTGTTTTGGCGAGATTCTGCGAGATTTTCACATATTTTGGGCGAGAATTGCTTGGGATTCAAGTTACACAACAATTTGGAAGCAATGAACACCTCAAAAGAGAAGTTTCAACCAAGAAAATCATTCCTTTTGAAGTTTTGAGCAAAGAAGGAAACTATCAAATACCATCAACTCAAGAAGGAAATGCCCAATATCATCAATTCCTACCATTCAAGAGTTTTACCCTGCTCCTATATAAACTCATGTCTAGTTCATTATTGATCATTCCAGTCCAATTTTAAATTTTAGTTTATAGTTTAGATTTCTTTAGTTTTTAGGGCTGGAATCAAAACCTTTATTTTCTAGTATCTTTATTTTTCTGCACCTTTATTTTAATTCAATCTTTAATTTTTATTTCAATCTTTATCTTTAATATGCTAGACTAGATTCTTTTTCAGATTCTAGGGTTTCTCCATTTGTGATACATGTTTTGATTTGAATTCTTCAAACCCTTTCATTGGTTTAAACTCTTTGGTTTTATTTCAAATCTATTTTCATTTGAAGGATCGAGAGATGAAGATTAGAATAGGTTTTTGTTATTAATTGAAGGACCGAGAGGTGAAAATCGATAATAGGAAGTGAGAGTTTAATACATTTGATTTTCTGTCCGACCAAGAATAATTCAATTGTAGGATTAATCTGATTTTTATTGAGATTGTTTAACTTGTGTTTTTGAGACCGAGAGGAGATAATCACTAGTTAATATAATCTAGGTTTTAACTGCCCAACAAAGGAGTTGATTCCACTTTACCAGATTTTTTCCACCAAAAGTATCTTTTATGGGTTTGAATTATTTGTTTCTTGCATGTTGATCATATTGGTAGATTTCCCTAGGATCTATGCTTTCTTTATTTGAATTTCTTTAAAAGTTATTTTCATAAAACCCAAAAAACTCTCAAATTTTGTTTTGCCCAAACAAAAGATTGAAAAACTACATTCAGTATATGAATTACTTTCATTGCACTATCTCTGTGGGTTCGACTTACCTTCGGGTTATTTATAAATTTATTTGCCATTTGCTATAATCTGTATGCAGGATTTTGCATCGATCAATTTGGACTCCGAAAACCGGGTCTCGCCTTCTAAAAATTGTGCGCCAAAGTCGTTGCCAATTTTGTCACGTTGTGGAGGTAAAACCGTAATTACGTGGAAGTTGGAGGGCAATTTCGTGAGATACATGGGAGATGAATCGTCGCCTGCAAATAGCACGTCAAATCACACTCCTTCTACATCATCTGCCTGAGCTCCCATTTTCTCTTTCCTAGTGCATTTTCCGGCGATTGCAGTTTTCCCCTCGCGTTTGGTTTCTTGACCTGAGATTAGTAGCCTTTAACCCCGTCCGATCATCTTAAGTTATTCCTTGCTAGCATTTGCTCTTGCATTTGTGGTGGTGGTAGGGTTCCTGAGTGCGAATTTTGGGGATTTTGGGTTGGCTTTGCTTTAATGTCGTCTCAGTCTGATTCTCAGAATTGGGGTAGTAGTTCCCCTCCCTTGCTTTCTGGATCTCCGTCCATTGATCCCTCCTCCGCGGAGGAGATGGGTTCTTTGTCTTTGGGTAGGAGTCTCCCGAAAAATGATCAGGGTGTTGACGAGGGTTCTCCTTCCACGCAGCCCGTTGTTGAAGTATCTTCTTCTTCTGGTGGGGAACTGCCAGTTCAGTCCGCTAGGTCTAGGACCCGTAAGGGGGTGATGCCAAAAAGGGATTAGGTTAGGGACGCGGTTTCTTCAGTCTCTGTAGGTCAGTTAGTAGAGGCGTTGGAGCTTCCTGCTAGGGTCCCTCACGGGTACAGGGTTCCAACGATAGAGGAGTGGTGTTATGCTCCACCAATAGGTTTTGTTGCTTTTTATCTACCTATTTTAGAGAAGGGGATCGATCTTTTGCTCCACCCCTTCTTTTGTAACGTGTTAAATTCTTTTGGCTTGTACCCTTTCAATTTGTCACCGGTGACCTGGTGTCATCTGGTGGGAACGTTCCTGATCTTCATTGATCAAGGATTTGGTCTGCCCTCCGTCCGCGAGTGGCATTATCTGTATCGACTTAACCCCTACCAACCGGGGGTACTATTATGCTACACGTTGGACAGGGGAGAGGCCCCCATTGGTCAACGGTGCTCCCGACAATTCTTCAAGATGGTGGAGTTGGTGGTTTTTCTTGGAGATGGATGTGAGGGACCCTGAGTTTGTTCCAGTCGAGGGGGCCTAGTTCCTCCTCTTCAAGGTCATGTTGCGAATGTGGAAGCCTTCATATCACGGGCCCGACGATTGTTGACTGGCTCGGTGCCCCTTCCAGATATCTTGCTCGGACATGCTTTTCAGAGGGTGGTCGGCGTGGACCAGAAGGTCCTGGAGGTAATGATGGGTTTGTCTTGATTTAGGCTTCTTTTTTTTCTTGATGGTCGCTTGTCGATGCAGGGTGTGCTGGATCTGCTCGAGTTCTGATAACGCTGTAGAATACAGCAGCAAATAAATTTATAATAACCCGAAGGCTAGTCGAACCCACAGGGATAGTGCAACGAAATCATCTCATGTACTGGCATAGTTTATCTATTCTTTGTTTGAGAAAATCCAAATTTGAATAGGGTTTTTATTTTCAAAACAGAAAGTAACTTGGGAATAAAATTCAATAATAAAAAGCGCAAATTCTAGGGAAATCAACCAATCCAATTCAACATGCATAAACAATCAATCCAAACCCAAAAGAATTATTAAGGTGGGAAATCTGGTAAATTGGAATTAATTCCTTTGTT
>JAPKLW010002125.1:51859-87476 GCA_026898455.1 Plectranthus barbatus
TAGATTTAATTGAATTAACACATGCTAAAGAGGATGGAGAAACCCTAAAACCTGTTAAGGGTTCTAGCCTAACATAATTGAAATAAACATTGCAATAAATATAAATAAGCTTCCTTGAATCATTAAAGAAATAGGAACCTTGAATGTCTTGAAAAACTCCAAAGCTCAATTATTCTAGTGTAATAATGCATAAAAGAAAGTCTCATTTTCGTGCAGTTGAGTTCTTATTTATAGAGGGGGAAGAAAGACCTAATTAGGTATTGGGTAAAAATAGCAAAAACTGTCAAAATAGGCCAAAAATAGCCTTCTCGGACATCTGTGTCGATCGACAGGCAGGCTGTCGATCGACACAACCTTCAAGATCAAAATTCGGGCTGAATTTGTGACATTTCTGAAATTTTGACCTCTGTTTCGATCGACACAAATCCTGTCGATCGACACAGAAACATCTGTCTGCGCAGTCTCACGGTTTTGGCCATAACTTCCTCTCCCAAACTCCGATTGACCAGATTCCAGTTGCGTTGGAAAGCTAACTCAAAGATATTTCAAATTATATGCTCCATTATCTCAGATTCCATCTGTGGAAGAAGTTGTGACTGTTTCTTTGAACATATGCTGCTTTCGATACGGGTTTCCAATGAATTTGGCCTAAAACCTGCAAAAATCACCCATCAAAGGCATTACACCCTCCAAAATAGACTCATGCACATAAATAAGTAAAAACATTATGTAAAACACTTGAAACAATGGAGAAAAATATAGATAAGTGAGTATAAATATGATCTTATCAGCTGCCCAAGACAATCACGATATACTATGATAATTCGGGAGCTGTGGCTAATTCAAAAGAACCACGATCTCACAGAGCAACAAAACACATTGAAAGGAAGTACCATATTATACGAGAAATCGTAGCAAGGTGTGATGTGCTAGTAGAGAAGATTGATACAAGAAATAATCTAGCGGATCCATTCACAAAGGCTCTGCCTCAGAAGGTCTACGAGATGCATGTACGTAACCTTGGGCTGAGGGCAAAGCTATCCACGTAGAATGTTTGATGTAATAGCTAGATTAGTTTAGACGTGTTATACTTTGGAAAGCACCTGCATAATGCTTTGAGTATAAGTGGGAGATTGATGGATTTATATACTGAAAGCATTACGATTGGTATATTATGTACAAGGTCGATTGGTTAATATACTGGGAATCATAAATGTTGTATGATCATCTCCTGTCTGAATTAACAAACATGTGTCGCAAACGCAATTATCCTCTTATCTCATCGATAGGGAGATCATACGGTGTGTAGAAGATCACGAAAGATCGTATGGATCGTTTGACCTAGCGAGATATAAATAGTTATCACAGCTGAGACAGTTCCAGGATAAACTGTTGGTGTAGGCTGCAGCATACGCAGTAATAAGCATCTTATCTTGGATGGCTTGGTATGCTGGTGTGGGGCACACATTGATAAGGACCTAAGTCGAGATCGATTCTTTTATCTGATATTAAAAGAATCTAGATCTCTATGGCTTGATGAGATCTTAAGCCTATATGAAGGTACAGAAGTATATGCGGATTGTGTATTACTTTGAGTTGCAGTGAAAGGCTCTAGTTGAGCTTGTATATCTGTATCTTGGGTAATAGCAGTTTGTGTATGACTGTCTGGTACTGGAACTAGGTAACCACATCCAGTATAGGATGGTGACATTCCCTGAACAGCTCAAAAGGTTCGTTATGCTAAGTCCTGCAGGCTGATTAAGTTCAAGCATAAGTGAAAAGGTTTGGGTGGATTGATTCATGAATATAAGATGTTAATTAATTAAATAGCTTGTCAGAGCTTAAATTAATTAACGAATGTCTGTAACCTTAAATGTGGGGATATACCGAGCCCATGCAACCCGTACCTCAAAACGTGGTAGCAAATAGGTAGGATAGTATTGATTCTCTGGTGGAATGAATCAATATTAATTAATTAATTATATTTTGGGTTGAATATGAGAATTAATTAATTGATAGGCCTTATTTGCTATTTGCATTTTGGTCCCTGGTCTGGCCCATGAAACTCAAGCCCAATAGGAGTCCAGTATTTTCCTATAAATAGGCCTCAGTTCCTCAGATCTAAAACACCACAAGATCATAAGTTGCACACATCAAACCAGGTTTTGGGAGCCGTGGTGATCGGCTAAGATCTGAGAACGAGGAGGAAATTCTGCTTCTCAACCGGGCAAGGGATCTGATAGAGAATCTTCACCAGATTTTCAGATCGAGTTGGGATACAGATCAGAAGATCAGATCAGGAGGATTTTTCTTCTCCCTCTCTCCTTGATTTTCGAAAATAACTGTTTAATTTTCTCAAGATTTATTTCCTCAATCTGTTAGGAATTGAATCTTTGTGCGTGGGAAAGATCAAAGGGAATCTCCGCACATTCGTTCTTCAGAGTTCATCAATCCAGGTATTCCGCATAAACCTTCTTATGCATAATAATATAGGAGCATGCTAGGATCATTCATAGGCATAGCAATTTATTTTAATATTCCAATTAACGATCCTTGGCAAACGGACTTCGTGATTCAGTTCACGAATCCCTTCACTACTAATGTATCCTAGTATTTCACAACTTAAATCGACAGCCTACCCAAAAATTGTCTTAGCTGTGATGTCGCTTATATCTCGCTAGATCAAGTGTCTCATATGATCTTTTGTGATCTCCTATACACCATATGATCATTTCTATCAGTGAGATAATTGAATATAGTTTTTTGCATCATATAATTGTTATATCAGGTAGGAGTTTGTAATTGCAAGACAATTATGAAGACCAATATATCAAACATATAATTATTTTCCTAATATACTTAACCATAATTCTCTTACATATACAATCCCTATAGAACATGTCTCCAAAGAAGGTCTTTTTAAAAAAGGTCTCCTGAGGAGGTTGTCTCAAGGTGGTCTTCAAAGGAGGTCCTGACCACAATTAGGACCTAGTAGTTGCGAAGAAAGGGGCCAGGAACTCGCCCAACATTTGCTGCCAACCCTAATATCACGGAAGCATCTGCAACATCCCCTAAAAACATGAGAATGATGGATACTATGGTTTATGACTTTTTTTTAATTTGTATTGGTCCCTCTATAGTTTATAAATATGGGAAACTTCTTTATTTTCGTCTCTAATAATTATCCCACCCGAAAATGCTTATTTGCTAACTTGAAATCTTGTTAAAGCAGCTGCACAATCTGCTTTTCAATTTTATTTCAAACCCCTTATTTGCTTAATACAGGATTACTTCTCTCTTGTCTTGTGTTTATTCATTTATTTACTGCTTTTATTCGGTTATCTCGTGTTATTTATGATTATTTTCTCGTTCATTCCTTGGGTCTTGTATCAATTACAAATCGAACATCAACAATAATATCATAAAATAATTTGTTTTATTTTTTAAACGGGATTGTTTACGCAAAAATGTGGATGTGCATAATCAGCAATGCTAAAAACTACTCCCCGTCCCGGATTAATAGTTTGGTTTGGTTTTGACACAATAACCATGACATGTGAGTGTAGAATGAGTTGAGTGGAATTAATATTTTATTGTTAAGCGTAAAAAAGTTACCATTTTTAAAAACAAGACTATTAAATTGAAACGTACGAAAATGGAAAATAAGACTATTAAAATGGGACAGATGGAGTATTATTTATTCCAACGGAACGGGATGATTAGTTGAATTTCTAAAATTAATCTTTAAACTGTAATAAATTAAAATCATAACAAAACGTAAAACAAAAATTAATAATTTCAATTATGGAGCAAGGAGTATAATATGAAAATGACTAAATGAGAGTTGAGAATCTCATTTCCTCCCTACATAAGCTAGAAATCCCGATATTATCATAAAATCTTCCTATTAATAAATTTAACAACTAAATTCGATTTCTTATTCTTAGTTATATTCATTTGAATTTTAATAAAAAAAATTATATTCTTAAACATTTATTATAGTATAAGAGTGGCAGACCGAGCACGAAACTTGATTCTCCATCTTAGATAGAAATTAAAAAAATGAAAATAAGTGATAGTATCCCAATAATAACATTTCCTATTCAAATAATTCAAAATAGGATAATTGTCAGATTATCTCATTGACTATTGTGTTAGAAGCACATTAGACTATTCATAATTTTTTGGATCAATTAGACCCTTCAACTATTCAAATGAACTCATTTTAAAACTTTATATCTTAAAATCTCTATTATACCCTTTTTTAAAGATAAGTTTATATATAACTTCTTAATCTAAAAAACAAAATGATAAATATTCAAAATAAAATCAGTAATCAACATAAATATAATTATTTTAAATAATTCTGAAATTAAAAAAAGTAAAGCTTATTGTCGAAATCTTAAAAAAAAATTAAGCATTCAAAGTTTTTATATACAGTAAAAAAATATTTTTTTTTTAACCTGAAAAACATTTTACATTAAAATCTCTTACATATTGTGTTAAGCTTGCTGCTTAACTTTTTTTATCAAGTTTAAATATTTCTCAATCATAAGTTTTTATATCCAGAGTTAGTTTTAAAAAATTTAATTTACTTCTACTTTCAGTTTATTTTAAATATATAATATATTAGAGAATTTCAACTTTATTTTACCATAAACGTCTTTTTAAAAAAAATTATTTTTATTACAGGTTTATTTTAAAAATTATTACTTCTATTTACTTTGATTTTAGGATTTATTTTCAAATCTTTATTTTTTTATTTTTATTGAGACATGAATATTTTATATTTTATTTCCATATTAATAATTCTTTATTATTTTAATATTAATGAATCAAAATTTGTTTTTATTTCTTGTCAATTTCGTTATTTAATTCTTATATAATAGAGCATCTTCATATTATTTTTGTTTTAAAAATCAAATTTTAATTTTTTATTTTCATATTTATATAAAAAAACTATTTTTATTTGATTTCAGGTTTTATTTTCAAATATTTATCAATTAAATTTTTAGATTGAGAAATTATATAAACTATTATTTAAATGAGAGTATACACGTATTAATTTAAAGTGTTTAAATGACACAATTCTAATAGTTGAGGGGTTTAATTGATCCAGAGAAGGTTTTATATGCTCCTACCACAATAATTAAGGGGTGAATCTGACTCTTATCCCTTCAAAATACTCTCTCTGTCCTGCCAGATTAATCTATTATTCTACTTTCGTCCGTCCTACGCCTATCAGATTAGTCCACTTTTTTAAAATAAAATAAAAATATTCTTTCAATAAAATATTAATTTTATTACACTCTGGTTTCTGTGCCAAAATCAAAGTGAAACAGAGGGAGTAATAATATCACAACCTTCATTTGAGTAAAAGAAAAAAGATATTAATATTTAAGAAGGTTATGGTATCCAGGCAACCAGATCAATGGTCGATTCCGTTTCCCGAATCGAACAATTAAACGATTCACTTTAATTTCCATGATGTATTAAAGATCCTCCAATCAACGCAGTTGATTCAAATTCAACTTTAACAAAATCGGAACAAAATAAATCAGTTTACTACCATTGCATCAGATTATTTCTATGAAGATGATTTGGAAATTAATGAGGATGTTTCGGGCTACAGCACCTGAAACTGCGAATTGGTATGAAATGACGATTGCTGATGAAATTGAGAAATTAGATCCTCCAGCAAAAATTAAAGACAACAGATCAAGCTCCTCACACAGTCTGTGATTGTGTTGGCTCTCTCTCTCAGTCGGTTGCTGAAATGAAAAGATTGTATGACGCCTTGGAAGCAGATTTCCAAGGACAAAAGGATGAACTCCTTAAATGCAGATCTGAGATTCTGAAACTCCGAACAACAGTGGGTAGTCTTGAACGGTATGCTGCTCGAAAGGATACGGAAATGTGTATTCTCAAAACAAAAGTTGAGGATGCCGATGAAGTGTTTGCCAAATTTAACAAAGGCACATTAAGTCTGAACGCCATGCTCCTTCAAGGGCAAACAACTAAACATGGACTTGGTTACTCTGGTGGAGTCAACTCAACGAAGCTTCGTGATAAGCCGATTGTTTTTGTGAAGAAGGGAGAAGAAGATTCAGAGAAAGCAAAATCTGGACAGAAAACTCTTGTCTGTCACTACTGTAATATGCCTGGGCATCTCAAACGCAACTGCGAGAAGAAGATTATCAATGATTTGGCTAAGACTGAATTTCACTGTTCTCACCAAGGACCAAGCCATCTTGCACTTCCGCGTTGGCAAAGGATTATTACCTCTGAATCTAGGAAGATCGGTGTTTAATGCTGTTATGCAGACTGGAGTCCTCTGCTCTCCTCTTTCAAGTGTGGAATGATCTGAGCACTATTTTGCATTTCAACAAATGCAGACTCTTCTTCAACAACTTCATCCTGACTTCTGCAAGTGTTAAGTGTTGAATCACTTCTGGTTCATTTATTTATTTTTGTTTGAATGGTAGTTGTCATTGTGTTTAATTAGTACTTTGTTTGAATATTTCTAAATATTTTTGTTTGATGTCACTGCATCGTTGAATGTACTTCAAATTTTTTTTTGGGCTATTATTCAGTTTATGTTCTTATCGTATTCATTTGTAGATTGTCTAATTAATTTCGAATTTTAGTTCGAACGACTTTTATATATAACTGATTAAGGGGTCATTATGCTCTCTTTGTGTGTTACAATCAATGTTGGATCAACATGCATATATGTGTCTATTGTTGATTAATCAGGTGTATGTATGTATATAAGTCGTTGTTTGTAGATATTTTTTTTATTAATAGTTATATTGGTGTATAGATATATTTTAGTTTGTTTAAGTCGTACTTAGCTTGTTTGCAGAGATCATCTATGTGTGGACGTTATGGTTGATCGACTTTAAGGGGATTTTGGAGGAAGAGAAGGCTTACAAATCATCCACAGAAAAGCCATATCCAGCATTTGTCAATTTTCTGATTTATTTATTAATCAGTTGTTTACAAAGATATAGAGTGCGAATTTTAGAAATTAAATTGTGTAAAACTGGGAGTGCGAATTTGATTTATTATTTTGCTATACTATATATGTAAATTTGTAACAGACAGATATAGTGATTGAAATTATTTTATTTTAATTCACAGATTTAATGATGTCAATATTTGAAATTTTTTAGTTTATGTTGTTTACTGTTTGTGATTGTTTTCTGTTAATTAATACAAGCGATCAACATCAATTAATTATTAGTTTCTTGTATTTTTTTTCTGGCACATATTAATTTTTTCAATTCATTCATGCTGCCACATGACTCATTGAAGTTGAAGTTGCAATTATATATTTATATTGTCGAAAATTATTGGAAGGCCATCTAACATTCATTCTAGCATAAGATAATTTACATTAATAATTAATTATGTTGATGAAAGAATCGCCACTTCTAATACAAAGTCTTGCGAGTGGTGAAAATGGAAAATATGAATGAGAAAGACAAATTAACTGGAATATTTAATTTCCATGCACATGAATGGATCTGATAATTATCAAATCTGGAGTTTTATGTTGGAAGTTGGACTTCTTAAATAAATTCCTCAATAATATTTAAATAAATGTGAAATAGTGTTTGCATTTCCACCTGCTAAAAAAATATTAGGTAGTTAAATTTTTTATTTGTGCTAATTGCTTGACGATTTACCAAAGGTTTATACAAGATTACATGCATATTAGCAAGGGTAGAAATCAGGGACGACACCACTCCAGGGTTGGGGCCGACCCCCGAGCTGCCAATTTTTTTTTATATATGTACATATATTAAAGTATTTTTATATTATGTAGATAGGAATATAGTAACGACCCCCCAGGTAAAATAATTTTGTTTATTAAGTTGGATTTTGAAAGAAATTTATATATAGAGTAGTTATTATATGTTACTCACCTCCCAAATGTTATATAAGATCAAATCTCATCATTTGATTTTTTTTTATTATATGGCCCAGATTAAATTGAAAATTATAAAATTTTAATTTATATCCCCTTAATAATCAGTTACTAGGTGTCATTTAGTAAATGTATAATTAAGAATCTAGGAATAAATTAATATTGCTAACCCAGACAATTCCACCCTAAAATCTCATTCATATACTCCATCTTTTTTTTTCCTCGCTCCTCTCCCACTCCCTCTCTCTCATGAATATGCCCTCTCTCTCATGAATATGCAGTAGACTCCATCTTTTTTTTTTCTCTCTCTCTCTCATCTCTCACTCCTCTCTTATGAATATACACAATAGACTCCATCTTTTTTTTTCTCTCTCTCCCAATCCCTCTCTCTCGGGAATATGCAGAATACTTCATTTTTTTTCTCTCAGACCCTCTCTCTTACGAATATTAATTCTAGAAAATAGATGCCCCCAGTCAACCTGTCTCAAAGTATTGAAGAAGTTTTAGCAGATTTTAAGAGTAGAAGAGCTGAACTTATCAAAGCATTCATTACAAGTTTCTTTTTTCATTTTTTTCTTGCATGGACAATTTTTTTTTTTTGTGTGTTGGTAAAATTATGGGTTTGCATTCTCAACTTGTTTTAGTGTTGCCGAAGTCAGTGGTTGCACAAGCGAGAGACTAAAGGCGGCACGTTCTCCTCTCCTCACATATCTCTAGCAGCAGCAAGGTGCAACGCGATCCCAACAGTCGATAGGAAGGGCGGCGTGCAATTCTCGGAGGTTGGAGACAAAGACAATATATAACAATTGCAAGAGAATTTACCATGGAAGTTTGACGCCGCATCCTTTATTTTGAGTTGCAATTTTTAACCATGTAGATGTTACATTATTTATATAATAGTTGATGCATTATTTAATCATTATCTACTACATTATCTCTTATAGCGTATTTTATTTTATTTTTTAAATATGACTTCAAATTTTGGTATAATATGGAAATTGTAAACAAATAATGTAGCATATTTCTCGTAGATAATGTAACACTTAAAATTTAAATAATGTTCTAATTTTTTTATTATTATGCACACATCATATACTTGTATCAAAGACAAGATGAGCTGAGAAAAAAATACACAACACATTCCATAATGTACCATTCAATGGACAGATAATGTACCTTTACGAACAAAATAATGATATTGTATTATTAAATATATCATTACATTATCCTTTGTATTATGTTACATTATTTAATTTTAGTTATTACATTATTTACTTTACTACGAATATATTATTTCAAACATATGTAATATGGATTTCGTTTGAAAGATAATTAAATTATCTTTAATTTGATATATTAAACGTGAAAAATAATTTAAATTGGGTGAGTTATGATTATTTAAAGTTTTATAGAAATAATTTAAAATTTTCAATTCATTCATGCTGCCACATGACTCATTGAAGTTGAAGTTGCAATTATATATTAATATTGTCGAAAATTATTGGAAGGCTGGCCATCTAACATTCATTCTAGCATAAGATAATTTACATTAATAATTAATTATGTTGACGATAGAATCGCCACTTCTAATACAAAGTCTTGCGAGTGATGAAAATGGAAAATATGAAAGAGAAATACATATTAACTTATTTAATTTCCATGCACATGAATGGATCTGATAATTATCAAATCTGGAGTTTTTCAACAGTGTCAAATTTATCTATTTTATGTTGGAAGTTGGACTTCTTAAATAAATTCCTCAATAATATTTAAATAATTGTGAAATAGTCAATAGTGTTTACATTTCCACCTGCTAAAAAAATATGACGATTTAGCAAAGGTTTATACAAGATAACATATTAGCAAGGGTAGAAAAAGGATAGCCAAAATGTTCAATTATAGAAAAAATTAGACTCGATTTAGTATAATTTTCATCTTTGAAAGATTACAACAATAGGGTAGATGTGTGCAACTTGATTAAATACTTTGTTTGATTGCAAATCTCTTATCTTAATTTTTTTCCCATATATGTAAAGTAGAAAACTCTAGGCTCTCATTCATGTACAAGGATTCAGGCATATGGGTTCTATTCGGTTCTATTAGAGATAATAAATAAATGATTTAATGGTTAAAGTATTGAAATTCATCTATTCAAATTACTATTAGTACTTCACTCGTGCGTGCACAGAATTATTACATTAAGTACTATAAATAAATATTAAATGTATGTTATATCAATTTAGTATATCAAATGTTGTTTATGATTGAAGCAAGTCAATGTTGTAGTGATGCAAAGCACGTAGGTGCAACAAAGTAAAAAAAAAATAGAAATTCACAATCACAAAATTGTATGCATTTTTTGTATTAATAACTTACATTCAACGTAAATACAATGAACTATAATAATGTTTTTATGCACTTACTATTACATTTTTTCATAAACATAAATACAATGAACTATAATTACCGTTAAATATGAAATTAGAATGCTCTTGCAAATCTTCTAATAAATTCAAAAATTGACATAAAAAATTAATTATTAGAAATAACATAATTCTTTTTATAATAGGTTTATAAGTTATGAATTTAGATTTAGTTTTTTAAAAAGTATTTACTTGGCAACAAAATTTGGATTAGATATTTTTTTAAATATTGTAATAGTTGGTATTTTAATTTGGTGATGGTAATTAACTGAATCATGAGTTTGCAAAGCCTACCACACAATTGTTTATGTGGACTTGTCTCATCCAGACACTGAATCGAAAGCTTATATTATTTTGATATTTTTAGATGAGAAGTTGTGCTATTATTTTTAAAAGTAGTGAAGACTTTATTGGCATTTGCCAATAACCCTAACAACATATATGAAGCTAATAAGAACGAAAAAATTCATTTTATAAATATTGATATAGTATAAATATTGAGAATTATTTGAAATTATTTTGTAAGTTTCGATGAAAGCATAAAGAAAAGAAGTTTTCAAATATAAAATATCAAAATTTCAAATTAAATGAAAATCTAAAGGACTATAGCACTGAAAATAAATGTTATTGATATATTTGATCTCTATATTGATATATGCGCCCACTAACTCTGGTCTCTTTCTTCCACCATTTCTAATCTCGATTTCCAAAGACACTTCAGAGTAATTTTTCCTCTTTCACATGCACATTAATGTCTCAAACTTTTCTTTTAAAACTCAACTCAAAGAAATCTCTCTTATCTGAATCTCCGTTGGTTTTGAACTTCTTCAACCATGGAAGTTCAAGCTTCGATTGTATAATGACTTTATTATATTTAATGGTAAGTGTTTAATTATGTTATTTTTTAGGGTGTGTATGTGTAATTACATACATATACTCCACAATTTGGAAATTTAGTAATGCAATGTAGATGAAGTTTTAACTTTTTTGTTAGTTTTTCTATCACAAACAAGTTTTTTTTTCTATAATTTTTAGAGGATGTTTTTTTTTTTTTTTTTGTATTGTCCAAATGCTCTCCTATTCCAAGTTTCTTTCAAAATAGGTATTTAGTTATTTTTTTTTATGATCGATGGGTTTTTGGGTACCGATTTCGTTCAATCCAAATACTTGGCTTTTTTTACGTATTTGTGTTTTTTAGCGATGTTTTCTCTTGAATTATTGTGAATCCAAAGGCTTAAAAATAAAATTTGATGCATCTATATATTTTTTAAATTTGAAACTCTACATAATATATTTTTAAAAAGTCAATTTATCAAAATATATGATCCCCGAGCATACTATTCACCCTTTGTGTGATCCTTGTTCCAAGATTTTTTTAAAGAATGGTGTTGCTGTAAAATTTTGTAGTTCGAGATTAGTAGATCCTGCAACTGTATTAAAAAACCTTCAGAAGTAAAAATAAGAAATGCTTATATAAATAGAAATATAATTCTTCGTTTATTTTGAGCTTGTTAAACATGCATATTTCATTATTTACCTCATATTATATCCTCTTGATTTGTGTACGAAATTCACTTTTTCGGTGCTGAAAATGAAAGGAAGCTACTTGAGAATTGATTATGCAAGAGATAAAAGAAATATAGTCGATTATTTTTTATTTAATGAATATAGAAAAATGAAATGATATGCAAATATAGCTAAATTATCTTGTTACTTCGAATGGAAGTGGAGCACTGGTTGTATTTATAGATTCTAAATGATTCAAATTAGATGCATTCAAATTTTAAAAACAACCGCCTAAACTAAGTAATTTTGGGCCATAAATCTTGTTAATGACGTGGATCAATCTATATCATATCATGCCCATAAATTATATTGGATTTGGTGGGAATTTTTTCGCTTGTGCTACAGTTGTAGACTTCTCCCATTTAGTATTATTATAGAATTTATAATATAACTTATTATATACCACAATCAACACTATCTCATTAGTTTTTTTCTGTCCTACATATCGTTTTGTTATATTTTTTTAGATTTTAATTAATTGATGCAAATTATGGTATAAATTTGGGGAATAATTTATATCTATGTATAAGTTTGTATATCAAAATCATGATTTTTGTATGTATGCATATAAGTTGTGTTTATTTGAAATTATGCACTCCCTCCGTCCCGTCATATTAAACGTGTATTCCTTTTCGGTTCGTCCCATTTATTAGACACGTTTCCTAATTTGACAAAAAATTAACAAAACATAATCAAAATTAACTACATTTAAAATTACTACCCTACCCCCAAATATTCTTCAAATTCCCACCCTACCCCTCTGAAACCCTAAATTCCCACCACCCAAATTCATTCTCATTTTACCCTACCCATGCGTCGCTACTCCTCTCTCTACACGAAGTCCCCACCGCCGCCTCTCACCATCGGTCTCTCACCACCACCACCACCGCTGATCTTGACAGGGGTCGTCCACCAGCCTCCGATCCAGTCCTACCCGTCGCCCAAGTCCCAGGCGTTGTCTGTTGTTGCTTCTTGATCCGTCCAACACCACCATCACAACCAGTTAGCCAGAATATTCACCGGCGCCAGAGGAGCGCTGCTGCATGGGCGAGGTTAATATGAACTAACGTAAGTGCTCTTTTTATTTCCGAATTAGAAGGATTCGGAATTTCTTAGTAACCTATGTTGTTTCAGAACAAGGGCTCGTGAATAGAATAGTATTTGTTTCAGAACAAGGGCTCATCATATCTCAAATTTCTACTAAATTCGAGTTCATTTACTATCCTATTCAAAGCACGAAGACTACTGAACTCGAGGTGAAATCAGATCAACAGGTAATGACTTTACCCTTTTACAATTTTCCCTTGATTATTTTGTTTTATTCGCCCGCTTATACGATTCGCGCTTCTACCTAAGTTGAGGCCCCAAGAAATGCGTTGGATTTGGGAGCATTTGTCGGTGAATCTGCTGATGATGATGATGCTATGTCCATGTTTTCTTCTTCGTTTACTTCATGACATGATGTTCTGCATTCCCCCTTATCTTTTTTTACGATTTCTCACTCCAAGGACCTATGTTGAGCGGTGGAGAGGACTGATCTCGAGTTTGATATGGAGGAGTCGAAGTGGCTGGCGATTGAAGCACACCGTTGGCTTCTTCCACACGAGATAAAGATGGATGTCATGCAGTAATTTTGGGACATTCAGTTCCCCAACATTCGGTCTACTCTCTCCTTTTTTACTTTTCGGCAATCACTCTATATTTGTTGGCTGTATTGCTTCTATGGTTGGTTCTTGTATTGCTTCTATGGTTGGTTCTATTTCTGGTTGTATTTCTTCTATGGATGGTTCTTGTATGGCTACTCTATATTTGCTGGTTTTATTGCTTTATATTTGCTAGTTGTATTGCTTCTATAGTTGGTTCTATGTTCTGCTGTGGGAAAATAGGTTCTAAATCCTTAAATGATTTAATGTTGCTCACACAATTTGTAAAACTGAACACATTCATGATGCACTATATGTTTGAAATGTGTTAGACCATGTTTGAAGTGGTTTCTTGAGACTGTGTAGGGTTTAGGGTGTAAGATTGCATGCCATAGTCTATGATTTGCATTCAAAATTCACATATGCCTTACAAAAATCCCAACATAGCTGAACATATGCTTTACAAAAATTCCCAGCATATAGGCACATGCATTATCCTATCTATGCTTTACAATAAAGAAAATGCACCCCAAATATGTAATGAGCCCTTCCATGTCATTTGCTTCATGCCCAGCTTCATTCAAGGAATCTAGGCATTCTTTAACTAACTCCATTGGTACCTCTAGATTTTTGGGTAAACCATTTTGCATCAACAATGCATTCTTCTTCATATGCGGCAGCTTATAGTTGTTGCAACCCTTGATCTTCATTATCTCTAGGAAACAACATTGTAGGGATAGAAACACCTTGTTTAATGTCATTGCTTCAAGGCTGTTGAAACTAGTTATCACTGTTGTAACTAGTTCACTTGAAATTTGACATGCTTGTTGCTGCTGCAAGCTCTGAATTGCCTTGAAAAATCCCAAATTATTGACATTTAAACCAGGAGAATTAGGTGGTTGTTGCACCAATGATATGTTAAACCCATCTAAATTTGTTGCTTTCTTAAACTCTTCATCTGCATTAGTGATATGGGGTCTTGCATTATCTTGGTGAATGAATATGATTTTACTTAAACATGTAGGCCACTTATTCTTGATTGCTGGAAGAAGATAAAATTAACAAGCAATTCATTAGTATATTTACAATAAACTGCATTCAAAATTAAACATGACCTACATGTAAGATATGTCCCATGTGTGTGATATATTTATTATGGATATAAAGATAAATAAATTATTTATTGGATAAGTTTAAATAATATATGGGATATCTGGAGCAGATTTAATATTAATTGATATTTGATGAGAATATCAATTTTATGTGGGATATATATTAACCCTATAAATATGGACTAGGTCCTCAATTCCTGACATAACAGTTTTCTCTCAAACACAACCATCACGAACGTGGGAGAAAAGAATAGAAGTCAAGGAAGAGAAACACTAGTCTTCTGCAATCTTAATTCTACGATGGAGAAAGGTACGCAATTAATTTGTGAGAGTCATTGATTTCAAGATCCTGTAAGTTTTCTATTTTATTGATTTAATAGAAAACCACATGAATAGTTTTACATGTGGTATCAGAGCATGTGTTGTGAAATTAATAATTCTCCATAAATGAAAGTATGAACCCTAATTGTTGAATTATGTATAATTGCTCCGCTGCTGTTTTGAATTTATTATGCAATTGAATAATTTCGCAGCAATTTACGGTTCGAAAATATTTGTTCATATCTCTGAACATGAAATTGCTTTCGCCGCGTGATTGAATTTATGATTTATTGTGTTCGCAATGTTCTGAAATCAAAGCCACCGTTCGATTGAGATTTATGTAGTTGGTGTAGTCATTTATGCGTTACTATTAATGGGGATTGTGCAATTTTCTTATCACTAAATATGGATTAATTATCATCCATTAAATGAGAGGAAGGATCGACACCATTAGTATGAGAAATTGCAATTGAACTTTGTGATGAGTTTGACATTAAATGTCGAGAATTGGATCAGTGGCTATTTTATGTTTGCATATAATTGTTTCGCATTGCTCGAGATCATTGTTCACATCGTGGACTTTGAGTTTTAGAATTGCAATTATTATATTTATTCATTATTATGTTTAATTGAATGATAGGTATTATTGCAATTTAATTATGCTTTCGTGGGATCAAATATTATGAAAGTTTGTTAATCACCAAAGTGGTCAAACTTGTATGGTTATTTGATTCCAAATTACTTATTCAATTACCCATAGAATGATGAATGCTAATTAATGTATTGGATTATGGGTTTATTGAAATTTGTTGTTATAAGGCAGTTATGGATCGCCCAAAGGTTGATTGTTTGTCTTATAATAATGAATATAATTGTGGACAATTAACTTGTACTATTGGTTTATTTATATATCCAAAGATAGTAAATAAACTCAATTGGTACTTGTTATTGCCAAATAATTGTTTAAATTATTAGCATCATTATGTATGAATTGTTGTGTGTTAGTGTATCGCCCAAAGGAGATCACTAATATACATGAATTGTTATTTAAGTGGATTGTTTATTTAGCATGTGTTTTATGTCTCAAAACTTATGTTTAATTGATTTATTATGCAGCAATTGTTCCCAATAATATAAGTTCTCATGTCTCGTCTGTTCCAATTTTTAATGGGCTTAATTTCTCTGATTGGAGTGAGCAAGTTCATTTCCATCTTGGTGTGATGGATCTTGACCTTTCCATTATGGAAGAGAAGCCCGCTGCTATTACTGATGCTAGCAGCGATGAAGAGAAAGCCCATTTTAAAAGTTGGGAAAGGTCCAACAGACTGAGCTTAATGTTCATGAGAATGACTGTCGCAGACAGTATTAAGACATCTCTCCCTAAAACTGAAAGTGCTAAAGAATTTATGAAGTTTGTGGGAGAGCGCTCTCAAAAAGCTGATAAGTCTCTTGCTGGGACACTAATGAGTACACTGACCACCATGAAGTTTGATGGTTCACGTACTATGCATGAACATGTCATTGAAATGACAAACATTGCAGCAAGGCTTAAGACCTTGGGAATGGCTGTGGATGATAACTTCCTAGTACAGTTTATTCTTAACTCGTTACCAACTGAATATGGCCCATTTCAAATGAGCTATAATACCATGAAAGATAAATGGAATGTGCATGAACTGCACAGTATGTTGGTGCAAGAGGAAACGAGACTTAAGAATTTGGGAAGTCATTCAATCCATTATGTGAGCCACCAAGGTAATCAAGGAGCTGGAAAGAAATTCATGAAGAAACATGGTAAGGATAAGAAGCCATTAAAGATCAATGAGGCTTCTAGTAAGATCCAGAAGAAAGAATCAAAGACCCATAACTGTCACTTTTGTGGAAAGCCTGGACATATCCAAAAAGATTGTCCGAAACGTAAGGCTTGGTTCGAAAGGAAAGGTAAGCTTAATGCTTATGTATGTTTCGAATCAAATTTAACTGAAGTTCCACATAATACTTGGTGGATTGATTCTAGATGTACTACTCATGTTTCTAATACGATGCAGGGATTCCTTACAATCCAAACCATAAGCCCGAATGAGAAGTTCGTCTTCATGGGGAATCGAATGAAAGCACCAGTGGAAGCAGTCGGGACTTATCATTTAATCCTTGACACTGGACATCATTTAGATTTATTGGAAACTCTTTATGTACCTAGTTTATCTAGGAATTTAGTTTCATTATCTAAACTTGATGTTACTGGATACTCTTTCAATTTTGGTAATGGATGTTTCAGTTTATTTAAGCATAATCATCTCATTGGTACTGGTATTCTATGTGATGGTTTATATAAACTGAAATTGGATGGATTGTATTCTGAAACTGTTTTAACTCTGCATCATAATGTTGGCGCTAAACGTGATTTAGTGAATGAAAGTTCTGCTTTATTGTGGCATAAGCGTTTGGGTCACATTTCTAGAGAAAGAATGGAAAGGCTTGTAAAGAATGAAGTCCTTCCTGATCTAGATTTTACGGACCTGAATATTTGTGTGGATTGTATTAAAGGAAAACAAACAAAACACACAAAGAAAGGAGCCACAAGAAGCACTCAGCTTCTTGAAATTGTGCATACTGATATATGTGGACCTTTTGATGTTCAATCTTTCGGAAAGCAAAAGTACTTTATTACTTTTATTGATGACTATTCACGTTATGGTTATGTCTATCTATTGCATGAAAAGTCACAAGCAGTAGATGCCTTGGAAATCTACTTGAATGAAGTAGAAAGGCAATTAGACAGAAAGGTTAAAGTCATCAGGTCTGATAGAGGTGGTGAGTACTACGGAAGATATGATGAAACTGGGCAACACCCAGGTCCATTTGCAATACTCCTCCAGAAACGTGGCATTTGTGCACAGTATACAATGCCAGGTACACCACAACAAAATGGTGTATCAGAAAGGCGTAATAGAACTTTAATGGATATGGTTAGGAGTATGTTAAGTAATTCAGATTTACCCTTATTTTTGTGGATGTACTGTTTGAAAACTGCCATGTATTTGTTGAACAGGGTTCCTAGCAAAGCAGTTCCTAAGACTCCTTTTGAACTGTGGACTGGCAGGAAACCCAGTTTAAGACACCTGCATGTTTGGGGTTGTCAGGCAGAAGTACGAATTTATAATCCACATGAAAAGAAATTGGATGGAAGAACAATAAGTGGATACCTTATTGGTTATCCAGAAAAGTCAAAAGGGTATATCTTTTACTGTCCTAATCATAGTACGAGAATTGTTGAGACTGGAAATGCAAGGTTTATTGAGATTGGTGAAAACAGTGGGAGTAATGTTTCTCCACGCACTGTGGGTATTAATGAAGATAGAGTACAAGTCCCTTTGGTTTGTACATCTAACAATAAAGTGAATGTTGCTCCAACTGTTGTACCGAATAACAGTGGAAATGAGCAACCGAATGAGCAACCCACAATTGAGCCACCAAATAATGAACCTATTGATGAAGTACCACAAGAAATAGCATTAAGGAGGTCTGAAAGGCAAAGAAGACCTGCTATTTCGAATGATTATGTGGTATATTTACATGAGTCAGAAACTGACTTAAGTATTAATGATAATGATCCAGTCTCATTTTCACAGGCCATGAGTTGTGATAATTCTGATGAATGGTTAAATGCCATGAAAGAAGAGTTGAAATCAATGGAACATAATAGTGTTTGGGACCTTGTAGAATTACCAGAAGGTTGTAAGAGAGTAGGTTGTAAGTGGGTCTTTAAGACCAAACACGACTCTCATGGTAATCTTGAACGGTACAAGGCCAGACTTGTTGCCGAAGGTTTTACTCAGAAGGATGTAATTGATTATAAAGAGACATTTTCGCCTGTCTCACGAAAGGATTCCTTCAGAATTATCATGGCGCTAGTAGCTCATTATGATATGGAGTTACATCAAATGGATGTGAAAACTGTCTTTCTTAATGGAGAATTAGAGGAGGATGTTTATATGGACCAGCCAATGGGTTTTGCAATTAAGGGAAAGGAACACGTGGTATGCAAATTAAAGAAATCAATATACGGTCTCAAGCAGGCTTCCCGCCAATGGTATTTGAAGTTTAATAATACCATTGTTTCCTTTGGATTTCAGGAAAACACCGTTGACCGGTGTATATATTTCAAAGTTAGTGGGAGTAAGGTCATATTTTTGATACTGTATGTTGATGATATCTTGCTTGCAACTAATGATCTTGGTCTTCTTCATGAAACTAAGACTTTTCTTTCTAGTAACTTTGAAATGAAAGATATGGGTGAGGCAAGTTATGTGATAGGAATAGAAATATTCCGTAATAGATCACAAGGAATGTCAGGCTTGTCTCAGAAAGCTTATATCAATAAATTACTAGAGAAGAAATAAATGGAAGTAATTATGCATGAATTAATTGTTGGGAATATTATGTGTACTCAGATACCAAAGCAATCCAGGAATGGAACTCTGGAAAGCTGTAATGATGGTTCTGAGATAAACAAAACAATCCACTATTGCTGAATATATGATGAAGCTGAATTTGTAGCATGTTTTGAGGCTACAATTCAGGCGAATTGGCTGCGGAACTTTATTTCAGGGCTTAGAATTGCCGACAGTATCGCTAAGCCGCTGAAGTTGTATTGTGATAACTCCGCAGCAGTTTTCTTCTCTAAAAATGACAAGTACTCTAAAGGTGCTAAGCATATGGAATTAAAGTACTTTGTCGTGAAGGAAGAAGTTCAGAAACAAAGAGTGTCAATAGAACATATTAGCACAAATCTTATGATAGCAGATCCTTTGACGAAAGGACTGCCGCCCAAAACATTTATTGAGCATGTTGAAAGTATGGGCATTATTGATGATAGTATGTATTGAATTTTCATTATATATTGATACTCTGAGCTCATTTATGATATGTTTCTGATTACCTGTTTCTATTTGCATGCATGATTGTAGTAAATGAAAATAAAACAGGTATTGTTTTGAATAAAGACATTATGTTGGACCGAATGTATGCTCCAAATGAATGATCATGTTAAAGATGTGACTATATTGTAGTACATGGAAGGGACTGTGTCGATTGTGTGACATACAACCGCTATGACTCGATTTAGTTATCTACCTTTATCATGATATTATGATGGACCCAATGAATGAATATTTAGACTTATCAATGCGCATTATGAAAGTATAATTTATTTGTATCCATAATGATAATGAAATGTCACATGTGACAAGTGGGAGAATGTAAGATATGTCCCATGTGTGTGATATATTTATTATGGATATAAAGATAAATAAATTATTTATTGGATAAGTTTAAATAATATATGGGATATCTGGAGCAGATTTAATATTAATTGATATTTGATGGGAATATCAATTTTATGTGGGATATATATTAACCCTATAAATAGGGATTAGGTCCTCAATTCCTGACATAACAGTTTTCTCTCAAACACAACCATCACGAACGTGGGAGAAAAGAATAGAAGTCAAGGAAGAGAAACACTAGTCTTCTGCAATCTTAATTCTACGATGGAGAAAGGTACGCAATTAATTTGTGAGAGTCATTGATTTCAAGATCCTGTAAGTTTTCTATTTTATTGATTTAATAGAAAACCACATGAATAGTTTTACACTACACACATTATTGATTAGGCAAGCTTTTATCACTTCTTTAGTGATAGATTGAATTGGTTTGAGCTCCAATGTACCAGCAACCTTTTTCTTGTTGTTTCTTTTAGCTTCAACCTCTTCAATAAATGACCACATCCCTATTTTACCATAAAAAAATGACACTCCCCTGTTCCGAAAATATAGGCCTACTAACAGAACACATGAACATCACCTTAGGGATAAATTTCTTGTTCTTGCATGCCCTATGTGGTTCAGTTTCTGATTGTGTCAGGTAGCGTCTATGCGTGTTTTTGGTTAATTAAAACTATTTTTCATCTATTTGAACAATGTTCTCCATTGGCTTGAATGTATGCTTATTCAAAACATTATCATATCCTATGGCACGTAAACTGTAACTCAATCTTAATAGTTTGTTTGGAGTTGTCAAACATGGTTTAATTGCATTTGTGTGTGCTTTGATTAGGTTCATTTTAGCCCATCTTCCCACAGTAGACCTAGGAATGTTTAAGCTTTCAGCAAGTTCTCTAATTGATCCTCTTTTTTTTGATAATGAACTGCAACAATTTGAGCATTGTTTACCTCATGTTTCAGCTTTCTTGTTCTACCATGTCTTTTGTTTATCACATGCAGAACCTCACCTCTTGTTCTTGCCTCTTTTGCAGCTTTCCATATCCTTGAAATTGAAGATCTAGAACAAGAAAACTTGGAGGCAGCTTCATTGAGAATTCTTCTAAGTGGTTTGCTGTTTGTGGAATTCTTCAGCAAGAAGAGCACAATTTCTTTTTGTGTTGATTCAGAAATATATCCAGCCTTCCCCATTTTGCTTTGAATCTATACTTTTTTGTTTTTTTTTTTTTTTATCACTTCCAAGTATATTTATATTAAGTGTTTAAGTGGGAAATCTGTGTATTTATAGGAAGTGTTTAAGTGGGAAATCTGAATTTTAATTTGAAAATTAGGTTCCAAAAACTGAATGTTTTAGCACATGAATTTTAATTAGTGCTTATTTTATTGTGGTTGACTACATTTATTGACTTTTTTAAGTTTTTAATTAGTGATTATTTTATTAATATTTTATGTGTTAACCTTTCTTTTAACATTCATTCACTCTTTGTCGTGGTTCATGTGCCACTCCCTCTATGTCTAATATGACGGGACGGAGCGAATATTTATTTAGTTTTAGTGATGTATTTTGTCAATAATTTAAATGATGGATTTTACATAATTTAAATAATATATTTCAATGTCTTTACAAAATATGATTTATGAGATTATATCATATTAGTTTTTTTTTCAATTAAAATATATCATGTGTACTTTTAATTTCCATAGACACTCACTTAATATTGTTACATTTCCTTAAAGATATCAATTGAATCCAAAATCTATGGATTAATCCGATTGAACCAGCCAGGAAACAGGTTAGGGTACGTAGAACATTATTTCAAAGGTATGGAATTTATAAGATCTCTTCCTAACCCTCTTTAATAGGTTAAAAATCCGCTTTTACCACAAATTCTGCGAATATTCCTATTAATAAATGAATTAAACTACTAAAAAAATTATGAAAATGAAATAATTGAATCATTATGGCATCTAGGCCAACCAGCACCGTGGACGATTCCATTCCCCGATTTTAATTAACGAAGAAACGATTCACTTTTCTATGGTATATTGATACCTCCAACCAACGAGTTTATTCAAATTCAAATTTAATGAACGTTGATTCTTCTTCTTTAATATCCGAACGAAATAAATTAGTTTACCACCATTGCAACTCACTACAATCTACAAAAGTAAAATGTCGAAAGTTACGATAAAAGTGATGATAAACAAGCAGAAAACGAAAGTACTGTTTGCGGAGGCCGGCAGCGATTTCACCGACATCCTGTTCAGCTTCCTGACGCTGCCGTTGGGGAAGATCGCGAAACTTCTGGAGGAATCCTCTGTTGGGAGCTTATCTAATCTGTATAAAAGCGTTGCAAATCTTGACGACGCACATTTCGTCAACGAAGCTGCGAAGCTGATGCTGCTGGATCCAAGGAGTTCGTTTGGAGATATCAGTCCTACTTTGAAACTTGATATTTCTCACACTCAGCCAAACCAATATTTTTCTTGTAATTCATATTGTTCCGATGCAATTATAGCCAAGAATATAAGTATGTATTATGGATCGGGTTCATGCGATTCTTGCCTGAAACCATTGAACCACCTAATGAGTACAGGGGATACCAAAGGTTACGATGAAGTGGGTTTCACATACAATACGGCGTCGTTCATAATCTATGATGATCTACGTGTGGAAAATAACTCCAAAGGATTCCTCCAAATTCTTAGGAGTTTTGACGTTGAAGACACAACTGATGCCGAGCTAAGGAATGTCACTTTTGGAATTGAAGAGGTCAGTTTTTATTTTTTTTCTTTCTAAATCTCATTTTACGTTCATGTCTGAGTTTGTTACAGTTCTTGATCAGTTTCACAGATTTTCCTGTTTTGCCTCAGGTCATTGGATTGCTGAAGTGCTGTTTACTGTCGGAGAAACCATTGACGGACCTCATACTCAACACCACACGGAAGCCTTCCTCCGTTGCAAAACAAAGCGTAAGTTTTAAAACAACATTGAAGACAGAGAATACAGAAGATGGTAACTCAAAAGATATCATTTTGAAAATCACGTTACAGAAGTCTACCAAAAATTTGTTGTTTGCTCAGGCTGAGGCCGATTTCGTCGAGTTACTTTGTAGTTTCCTTACCATCCCTTTAGGTGGACTTGAACTCCTCTTGGCGAAAAACACATGTTTGAAGAATGTAGACAATTTATACAGGAGTTTAGTTGCCATTGACGACAAATATGTCAGAAACCCAGTTATTTTAAGCAGGCTACTGTATCCAAAGCTGGCTCACGGTCATAGTTCCAGAAAACAGTTTCTTCCCCTCTTTGAAGAAGTTGCTCCAACACTCTATATATATTACAATAGATTATATCACCGAAGTCCTGGCTATTATACCCCGGTTCCCTTCTTAAAATCTCCAAAAGGTTTGGATAATTATGTTAAGGAACCAGCTACCTATATGGTGACTGATGACCTCACTGTGACGCCTTTTGCTGTGATGTCGGGGCTTAGCATTCTCCATCGCCTGAATATCTCTCCGTCTGACGTCGATGAACTGGTGGTGCACCTTGGATTAGAAGAGGTAGCAAGAAAAAAAGAATGCAACTTTTATTATGTTATTCAATTGAGATTTCTTATGTTATGGTATTTACTGACAGCGGTTTTATGCAGGCGTTAGGAATACTGAAAGCTACTACTACATCTACGATGGCTCTTTCTAGCGTTCTTATTAATCACATTCCTAAGAAACTGTAAGAACTTGGGCACCAGTGGTGGGGCAAATTGTTTGTTAGTTCGTTTGTAATGTTTTTTTTATCTTATCATGTTTTTTTTATGTCAATCAAGAAAAAAAAAAGTCTAGTTACTTTTTCGATTTTGTAAGCTTATTAGTTATATTAATCAAGTTTTTCATTATGCTAATTGTTGTGAAACGATGACAATTTGGCATACGAATTAAAGACAAAAGAAAATAAAGAATACAAGATTTACGTGGTTCGGCAATGTGCCTACGTCCAAGGCGAAGCAGTCGAATTTTATTGATTCAGTATATCTCAAATACATCAACACATCATGTATTTATACTAAAATCCTACAAGGTGTAAAATTCCCAAAATACCCTTTACCGTACCGCGGGGGCTCCGCTCCGCTCGCAGGCATCTGCCTGCCTCCTTTCTTTGTCAATATATGAGCCATACTAACACTAATTATTGTTCAATATATGTTGACACCAAATTGTAAGTTTTAATTAATTGAATCGTGGAACAAATAACCTTCATTCTAGTTCTATAATATTTATTATTTTCAATATTAATTATTATTGTAGTTTAGGTTAATTATGGTAATATATATTTTATTTAATATTTATGAATACATATCTTCATTTTAAAATCTTTACAGGTTTTTATCATGAAATAATCAATTTGATAGAAAACTATTAACTAAAAATCTTCAATTCAATATTGTTGATAAGGTGAAATTTATCAAATTATGGAAATGCAAAAAAAATATTAAAGACATAGAACCGTGGGAGAATTTTATTAGAGAGAAAAATATAAAGACTTTCTATCTTTTTTTACAATGTATATAGGGAATTCTAAATGCACAAGAAATAAAGATTAGATATGGTAAGATATACCTAAATCTTTATTTCTCTTAAAAAATGTGTTTCCTAATCAAATCAAATCCAAAAAGGCTAAATTTTTTTACAGTAAGGAAACTCACATATGCCATATCTTCTCTTTTCAGCAGATTGTATCTTTGTTCGCGTGCCTCCGGGTCGTCCGGTCGAGTAGTTTCTTCCAAATCATTCCTTCTAGACGATGGGATACCGTGTTCAAGGAGTGATGTGATCGTTAGGCTGAATCGACCGCCTTGGTTCCGGGTGGTACAATCGGCCAACTGAGTCGATTCGGGCATCACTTGTTGTCGGGTAAGTCCCACAGCCAGTTGGTGATGGGTTGAGCCACTGGGCCATTTGATGGGACCCCATTTGATCACATAGTAGACCATTCTAGGTTGCAACAATAGCCCTCAACTTTATCGAGCTCAATATTGACTTGATAAAGCATAGAATTTTATCAATGCGTGAAATTCTAGATTTGCCCTATGACTAATAAGAAGTTTGGTAAGGGAGACAATAGAGGGATTTCGTACTGCACCTCCGTCGTATCGCCCTAGAGCCAGGTCGAAGGATTACTTCACTCCTCTTTTTCTTGACTCTCTAATGTGAAAGAGAAAGGTACGACTGCCACCCTTTCCCTATCAGTCAAGATGAGTGCCTTGAAGTAGACACTGTACTTGACGAGGTGGGGCCCCAACAATTATTGCTGCAGGAGTGATCTCATAAGGTTACAGAGCACAACCCTCAACCTATCGACACATGGACCAATTGTGCACTATTCATAGATAGGTACGTGGGAATCAAAGAGATCTGAGTTTCGTAGGATTCGGAAGGGAGTGAATTTCATTGTTCTGAGATCAATTCAAATGAGCATGCAGACTGCATTAGTAGGAATCGAATTTTAAAAGAATGACTACAATGTTCCGGTCATTCTATGCTAAGCACATGTCACGGGACTCAAATCCCCCGAGTGCTCTAGCGAGGTACATTTTGCTTTGACAAGGATAATCCTCTGTACAAAGGCTTTGAGTTGATGTGCTCGAATTGCATTTTTCTAAAGTGGTACGAACACATATGATAATATGTGCAAATGAAATACTTAATTTGAATGATATGGTTCAAATATAATTAGGAATCGTACTAGTTTAGCCTCGCTGAGAACTTCTGGTTGAGCGAGATTCTACACATGCACTCCTGGCCCACCCGCATTCAATGCGAGGACAATGGTCATGATGCCACCGCCCTCGGCCCGATGGGCCTCACGACCCTCGAGGGGGGCTTATAAATATCCCTTTTCTCCCTCATTTTTGTCACTCTCCCCTTTATTTTTTCCAAGTCAACCCCTATTTCTAGTGAGTGTTGTCGCATCGCATATTTTTCTTGTGTTTCTCGTTCCCCTGACATGTCAGACACTGAGAGTCTCTTAATCTCGTACTCGAACAGTTTTGGTTCTGCTTCTACATAAAGCTCCGGTTCTAGCTCCGGCTTCAACTCTGGCTATAGCTGTAATGCTAGATCGAACCCTTCGTCTAACTCCTCTGAGTCAGGTGAACTTACCCCAGTGGTATTCCCAGATGATAATGACAAAAATCTGACAGGGGCCCTACTCTCCACCTAGTGTATCTTTGATTTTGATATCCTCTGCTCAGTATTTCTCAATCACAACCTCTACTCAGACACTTCTTTATTTGTGTTTGGCAAGAATTTTGTTTTGATTTATCTACTTGTGTACGTTGATGATATTATCGCCACCGGTAATAATGATGCTACTATCTCCACTATATTACATCGATTGCATTTGGAATTCGCTACAAAGGACCTTGTACAACTCGGTTATTTTCTCAGCCTTGAGGTGTCTTATCTAGCTTCTAGTTTGCTTCTAACTCAAACTAAATATGCACGAGATCTCCTTCAGCGAGCTTATTTGCTTGACTCCAAACTAGTCTCCACACCCTTAGCTCCTCGTGATAATTTCACTAAAGACATGCTAGCTTTTCCAGATATCACTTTATATCGCTTGCTTGTTGGCGGCCTCAAGTACTTGACAATCACTCGTCCTGACTTAGCGTGTACTGTTAATACCGTCAGCCAATTTCAGCAACTTATACATACACATTTTGAGTGAGTCAAGCGCATATTGCGCTATGTAAAAGGGACGTTAAATTTTGGATTATACTTCTCTCCCTGTGAGCTAGCTCTCCTCGGCTACTCCGATGCCGATTAGGCGCGTTGCATTGACACCCGTCGTTTAAATTACGGCTATGCTATATTCGTTAGCCCAAACCTCGTGTCTTGGAGCACAAAGAAGCAGCCGATTGTGTTATGGTCTAACTGTGAATACGAGCATCGACCGAATGCAAATACGACATCTGAACTCGTTTAGGTGACACATCTCCTTCGGGATCTTCATGTAATCCCTAAAACGCCTCCGGTTTTCTTATGCGACAATCGTAGTGCTCTATTCTTAACTTAGAACCCAGTTTCCCAAAAACACGCAAAACACACTGATATAGATTGTCATTTCGTTCACGCACTTGTTGAGTCTGGTAAATTCACAACCCAGTTTGTTCCTTCAGACTTGCAACTAGACGATGCATTTACTAAGAGTCTACCCAAGGCCAGTTTTCTCTTTCTCCGCCCCAAGCTTTGTGTCTCTCTGCCATTGATGCTTCGCTTGCGGGGGTGTTAAAGATATTCTTAATAAAGATACAGATTGTATAGAATAATTTCCTATATTGTGGATATTCTTAATTCCTTTTTTTATGATTTTGTTGTAAATATATACCTCTTGTAATTTTGATACAACTCAAGGAAAATGATATTCTCATATTTTACGGAATCATTTGTTCGTAAGTACAGTTTTTCATGTTGTAGTCTCTCTTTCTATGTAAAATTTAAGTTTCTTTTAGGGAGTGAACAATTTTGCTGCATAAACATTGTTATCATAATAAAATTTGTTTTAGCCGCAAGGCTCTCGCACATGAAAAATAATTTGTGTCTATTCCATTTTTACACTGTGTTAAACTTTGAATATATCAAACTTTGTCTAAGTCTAACATTCCGTTTTATATTACTCTATTTTTGTAAGTTATAGCATATCGAACTTTGATATATTGAAAACTTCAACATCACGATGTTAATAGTAAACTTAGGTACTAAAATTTTTAAAATGTTTTATAAGCTTTAGCATAAAACGATGAGATGATTCATTTAGAATTTTTGCCTGTATTTATCACCGATATTAAATCATCATCATAGTTTTTCGCTAGTCTAAGATTTATAGAAAAAAATATATAAATTAAGTAATGTTAAAAATCACGATTTTCCAAAAAGTTTGTGAAGAAATTACATAACTAAATAAAATTAAATATTAATTCTTGCAATTAAGCAAAATATTATAAGACTGCTATTATCAGCGACCACAATGGTTGTGGTCTCATGCCACATCATCACTTTAATTATTAAAAAAGTAAAATGTTGTCTTTGTTTCTCTCTCCTCAGATCGACAGCAACCAAAGCAACCACAAAAGGTCTGTGGGCCCCACCTATATTTATTTCTCTATTCTTTATTTATTAACCAATAGCATAATAACATTTGTAATCCTCATATAAATTTATTAATTTTATATAAATATAACAATAAAATGATTATATCTTTTATATAATTATATAAAAATAAATAAAAATTATACCAAAATTCATAATTTTTTATTCTCTACAAATAGAGTCTAATATTGATATATATATATATATATTTTTTATTTTAAATTAAGATATATATATATTATTCTTTACCAAAATTTAAAGAGTATTATATATACTATTCTTTAAAATATATATGCAATGTAATTTTATTTCTTAGTAGTTATATTTTTTTTGTAATTTATATCAATTTTATTTTAATAATCTTTTTTATAAGTTATATACGTTTTAAATTAATTATTTTTTATTTTTATTAAAAAAGTTAAATAAATTTCAAAATATATTGTGGTTGGGTGGTTGAGTGGTCATGGATAAACTTGACAAAATATTGTGGTTGGGTTGGAGTAATGTGGAAGAGAGAGAAACTAATAAAATATAATAAAAGTTGGGTGGTTGGGTGGTCGGACCGGTTGCTGATAAACATAGTCTAAAGGTGTAGATATATATTTATCCCTGGAATTTGGTGGGACGCATGAGACTCTTCGTTATTTCTGTCGCCCTTAACACAAACGCTTTACTCCATTGAAGACTGGTTTTTTTCCTCCCATCTCTGTTAGGCCATCTCTAACCCGAAACACCAAACTCAAACCCAAAATGCAGTAAATATCAAATCAAACAGTAATTTATCTCCATCCCAAAACACCAAACTCAAACCCAAAAGAATATTCTCAGCATATTCTTTCTTTTTTCAACTTTTTAAACTTTTCAAATACTACCAATATATTTATCAAATTTACAATTTGATCCCTTTATTAAATTCAATGAAATAAGTTATTATAATATGATTAATCATTAATGAATATAAAATATTATTAATATAATTATAAATTTAATATTTATTTTAATAATAAAAATTAAATAAGTTAACAATTTCGATATCATTAGCTTTAGTTTAAAGTTTTATGTATTTTCTTAATTTGCCTTGTAATGACTTTTCTTGTACCTTTAATTGTTGTATGGTAGATATCTATTTCCTCTTTTGTATCCTTAAATATTGTTAATTCTTTTCTATCTATATTCTATATTATTAATTGCATAAATATTATTTTAACATTTAATTAAATAAAAAAATTAAATAATTAAGCTAAATTAAAAAGATAAGTAATAATATAACAATGTAAACAAAATATAAAAGTATAAGGAAATATATGAAAAAGTCAAAACAATTGAAAACAGAAAATTGAGGGATCATTTTGTAAAAAAAGAAAAAAATTGCAGTACACTACAGTATAGACGCATTTATGCGTCAAAAGGAGGTGAGAGAAACACCAAAACTCAATTTGCGTTGAAATCTGCTGTTGGGTTGGAGAAGAAAAAGCATGAAAATGGGAATTGCGTCTGCGTTAAAAGACGGGTTGGGGATGCGAATGTTCTCTTCAAATCGTTCTGAGCTTTCTCTAAGAGTTGTAATAAACAAACATAAATCTAAGGTTCTATTCGCTGAAGCCAACAGCGATGTGGTGGATGTTTTGTTGAGCATCCTGACGCTGCCGCTGGGAAAACTTGTGGGCCTTCTAGAGGAGCTCGACGGCGGTGATGCCCCTGTCATTGGGAGTTTAACCACTCTGTACAGCGGTTTAGTAAATCTGGATAGCTCCCATTTCTGTATTCCCGGTGCTAAGCAAATGCTGCTTAATCCTGCAAGTTCTTTTCAACGCCAATGGAGTAGACTAAAACTTGTTATTTCTGACAGCCAGCTCAGGAATCTCTATTTTTGTGAGGACGAGGAGTGCTCCAATTCTAAAGCCAGTAATGTAAGCATATACTCTGATATTGCGAAATGCGATTGCGGGAGACCATTGAACAGACCAAAGCTTGTGACTGAACTGGTTCATGATGGTGATGGCGGAGTTTTCGTGATCAAGGCAGCTTCTTTCATTATTTGCGATGATTTGCGAGTCGTGCCTGTCGATTCTGATTTCCTGCGAACTCTTGACAATCTTGGCATTACAGACACCGCTGGTGCAGAGATGGATTCTTTGAGTATCGACATTGATGACGTGAGAGCTTTGCTTGTAATTCACCTGTTATAACACTCTTCTTTTTTTATGATAATTTTATTTAATCATTTTATTGATTGGCAGGTTGTGAATTTGTTGAAGTACTCTTTGATTTCCTCGACCCCATTAACTGACTTCGTATTCAAGAAAGCACAGAAGAGCTCCCCTGCAGCAAAACCTCAATCTGCGCGTTTTTCCGTTTTCGCATCAAACTCGGAATGAAGAAGCCAATTCGAGAACGATGCTTTTGAAAGTCTTCTTTCAAAAAAAGACGAATAGATTTTTGTTTGCAGTTGCTACGGATGAATTCGTGGAGTTTCTTTTCGGGCTCCTAGCTCTTCCCCTAGCAGGAGTCGAGTTCATTTTGGGTGGGGAAACTAGTTTAAAAAATGTCGACAATCTGTACAAGAGTGTTACTGATTTGATCGAGGACAAGTATTTTAGGTCTTCAGCTGTCAAAAACAAGCTGATGGATCCCAAACTCCCTCACAACTATGTTTCCAAAAACCAATTTCTACCTCTCAGCGAAGAAGGTGCTCCGGAACTAACCATGAATGGCAAACCACTTACATTCAAGTCCATGAAAGGAGAGCGAAGCTTCATGAAGGAACAGACAGTTTACATTGTAAGTGATGACCTAACCGTGAAACCTTTTAGTTTCACTTCCGGCTTTTTGATCCCTAGCAGCCTGGGAATCTCTTTGTCCGAGGTGTCACAAAATGATTTGCAGATTGGGGTTAAAGAGGTAGGCCTGCCGGTTAATTAATTTCATATATATATATATATATATATATATATATTTGGTGAAGATTGTTTTGTTGAATTCATGTAATGAAAGAGATGTTTGTTTTGTGTTGGTGCAGGCATTGAGTATACTCAAAACTTCTCTCTCATCAACTACTCCTTTAGGTGATGTTCTTGGCCTCCTCATCAACCCCATGCCAGAGAGACGAGTGCGGAAGCAAGAGCCGGTATGATTTGAAATACATCCAATTATTGATCTGTCAAATTCTATAGTAGTTTTTATATCCTTTATATTTCTAGTGGTTGTGAATTCGCAATCAAACTAATTTTCCATATTGGTGTAATTTGATGAAATTCATCAAGTTTGGGTTATTTGTTTATCACTCATCACAATTGTTCATTTTAAAAAGTGGAACGCTTTTTGTTCAACATCATTTTGATGAAAATGAGGCCATGCTTAATTTAGATTGGAATAATCTTACAATTTGCAAAAGAACACGTTTCAAGTGTTAATATTAACAGCATCTATCCTAGGTCACACGTTTGAGTTTCTTCAGAATATATAGCTCTTAGAATATTTTGGTGCGTGAATTTAAATAAATAAATATATTTATATTAAAATTGTGAGTGTAGTAAGGTCTTTATTTTCAATATTTTATCAATATTTGGAAAATTTCTAGTGATGGTCACGTGAAAAGTTAGTTTGAAATTCGATATTTTAACGATTGTTTTTGCATATATAATTATATGTATTTTGTTCAAAATCTGAGATATTTGTGTGTTACGGTACACGAATGTTAAATCGGTAGAATTGCTTAAATTTTAATCTCCAAAAATAGGAATATGATCATTTGATACATCCTATAAAAATACAAACTAAAACAGAATAAAGGAATGATATAATTATAATCCAAACAATTGAGAAATTTTAGAAAGAAAACAATGAGGAAAATGATGATCAAAGTATAAAATCAGAAAGGTAGGTAGCTGCACGTATCCGAGCAAACCAGGTCAACCATCGCTCCGTTTACGATAATTTAAAAGAATTCATTTTACTTTACAGTTGTCATAATTATTACTGAACAAATCTACTCATTTCCGATTATATGTTGGAGCTTCAAATTAATGATCTCAGCCCCTGAAAATAATTTGCACTAATCAAATTTAAATATTTTTATAATATGGGTAGTTGAAAAGTCCCTTAAAACGCTTCACCTTCATAAAAGTTTTCTTTTAGAACATTCGCCTTCATAAAAGTTCATGGACAAACTCAAAACAAATGGAAGAGGAATATAGCATGCCAGCTGTGGTCAATACGCCGTCATTTTTTTGCAAAAAACATGTTCGCATTTTTTTTGGGCTTTTCCTTTTATATTGTTTTTTTTTTGGTTTGTAAAACGTGAGTAACTCATTTATGATTTATATTATATATATTATTTGATATTTTTTATATTTTTTTAAATATATAAATTATATTAAATAGAGTTAATTTGTTCTCGCATAGTAAATTATAGTAGTATATTTTTTGAAAAACAATTATACTCTATTTTATTAATTAACTATAAACATAATTTAATATTTTTATATCATTGAATTATATCTTAAATTTTATTATATCAATTAAAAATATTATATTTTATGAAAAAAAATTCAATATTTATCCATCATTTAATATATACTCTAATGTTTGATTTTGTCAATTGAAACTATCATTGCCGAACCGTTATAGGCGGGAGACACGGCCACGGAGGCGCATGTGTGTAATTGACTCACGTGAATAATGTGTTGAAACCGCCGTTCAACGCACAATTCAACGCGTGGCTGACATGTCATCCACGTCATATGCATCGTGTGCTCTACATCGACTGGACCAACCACGTCGACAGTCCACATGTCGAGCCGCAGGCTAACTTCAAGTGCCCAAAAAAATAAGGCACAGCGGACCAAGCCAAACTAAGGACCCAAGAGCCCAAAGACCACCCAAAAACCAATTGCCGATAATCGAGCCGGGACCGGGATCGGGGCTCGGGGCGCGAGCGCTCGGTCAGTGGCCTCGCTGAGGCTGAAGGCCGAGGTGGGACGGGGCGAGGCGAGCGGCGGCACGCGAGAACGCCACCGGGGGCCATATACACTGCACACCTTGTTATTACACACCTCAACCACTAAAGTTTATATACATTGATTAATTAGTTTAATTAATCAATGTGAGACACTTCATTTATTACATATTCACTTATGTAATAATCCCACCAACCGTGTAACTTCGTGGACTCATTTCTCACTCACCGGAATTTGGATTTGAGAAAATAAATATACCACGATTATCTACTCGTCGCATAGATTAAGTTGGTAATATTTAATTTCGACAAAATTAAATACTCCCTCCGTTCCGATTATATAGTCCGGGTTACTATTTTAGGGTGTTTCAATTATATAGTCCAATTTCTATATTTGGTATTGTTTTTATATGGTAATTTACCATTACATCATTGAATAATCTTGGAAAATGAGAATATTAAATTTAATATTATGAAAATGAGATGTTAATTAATACTTTATATAAGGGTAATGTTGAAAATTTGTTTAAATATTAAATAATTTTTAACAAACGTACAAGATTAAACTGGATTATATAATTGGAACGGAGGAAGTATTTCAAATCGAAAATTTACACTAAGCCCCGAATTACCAACATAATGTGCGTCGGTGATGATTTGGTTGGAAAGTATGACAAAAGAGAGGAAGACAGGGCTTTTTAATTTATTTTTTATTTTATAATTAAAATTTTAATTAAGAGATTGTAACGATGAAATAATAATATTATACAATAATTTAGTTTTTTTTAAAGTATGAGTTATATTGAAAAAAATGGTAAATATATTTAGAATTATCCATTTATAAAATACATTATTGTAAAATGGAAAACAAACTCAATACCTTTGATGCCATGGACAAGCATAAGATCCATATCTTGAAAATAGACAAATAATAGCAACAAATATAAAATGGAAATATGAAAGATAGATGAAGATATTCAAATAATGAAAATATAATAAATGGTTTCAATTCAATAAAAATCATATCTACTTTTAAATTTTTGTTAAGTCCAAAAATAATGGGAGATTCTATGTTGAGAACATGAGTTAGGATGCACAAACTCACAGAACGTGCTCGAATGTGAATATTAAGTATGATATAATATCCCAAGATAGAGTTGTAATCAAATGTGAACTACCTCCTAAATGAGAAATAAGAACTAATCAAAACTTTTGATTTTGAATTTTGAATGGTCCAGATTAAATTTTTGACTATATTTTATAAATGAATAAAATTATTTTTTAATTATATTGAGGGTATAATAGTAATTAACGTATTCAAATTATATTATTTCCATAACTAAATCCTAAAATCCCTCATACAAGATTTGCAATCAAAATTATAAACATGAATTAAATAAGAATTTCATATCGTCCAGAAAAAATCATAGGGAAGTAGGGAACTAATCTAAATATTCTACGCCATTGTCGAGAAAAAACTCGCGCATGATGCCATTCAGAGATGGTACCAAAATTGCCAAGGCCCTTCTACTTCTACTGTTGATGAGAGCCTGGCCACTAAGCTCTCTCTATTTGTTTTTTTGGGTGGAATTGTTTTTAATAATTTTGTGGAAGAGCTTAAGAAATTAAATAAACAATCGGCGTCGCTCATGTTCTCCCTATTTTTGATGATGGAGGTAGCACCACCGAGATTTTTCGTGTTCTTGGAGGTCCAATTATTGGAGATATTTGATCTAGATGCTTGAGATTATCGAATCAAACTCATCGCTTTCATGGGTCTTCAATTCATTCCGGCAGGCGATGAGTCAAGAGATACTAAGCAGACGACAATATTTGAAGGAGTGGGATCTTCCTTTCACCTTTTTTTTTTTTTTCAGATTTATTATATTTGATTACTGAAATTCATTTGAAATATTGTTCTGATTGAAAATTATTTTGTTTCTTTTTCCCTCTTTCTTTGAATTTGTATTCATTGACAAGTTCTTTATTTTAATATTTAAATTGCATTACATAAGCCTGAAAATATGCATTATATAAATTTGTACATTTACAGTATGTTTCATGGTCTGATTGAAGAAGAAGATGTGCAGTTTTTATATTTGCAATATTTAAGCTTTATATTTACATTATTTTAGACTGTATACTTGCATTTATGTTGTTATGTGCAATTATGTTGTTTTGTTGGTGTCACGCCCCCATTTGCTTTCCCGGATCTTAGGGGACGCGACA
>JAPKLW010002125.1:99289-115520 GCA_026898455.1 Plectranthus barbatus
AAATGCAATCAACTTTTTTCTTATTTTATTTAATTAAATACTAATTCTTTATATAAATGATAAGATGTATCACATAATACTGTTAAAAATATTGGAAATGTTTGAACCGCATGTGAATTTGTTAATATTTATTTCAACATTAAATAAGTTATTTTGGAATAATGCAATTAATAAATGGACAAGGTGGAAAAATAAATGTATTATCGGTCATATAAAACTAAGTGGAGAGAATAACAAAACGGAAGAAATAAATTAATGAGAATCGAAACTTAAGTGTTGTTACAATCTGTGGGAAAATACGAGCTACGTAACGAGGAATTTAAATAGTGACGTTATTTAAGTATAATAAAACTCACAACACATGAAAATAGTACGATTCTATATCGAGCTACTATGAGGTATGTGCAATGTCGATTATAAAAATAATATCACATGAAAGCTAACATAATTGAGATTATTATGTAGCCTCATAAATAATACTACTTCGTCCCAGCAGAATTATTACATTTCATTTCAGCACGGGAATTAAGGATTGTGAGTATAAATGGAATTAATATTTTATTGTTGAATGTGAAAAAATTATCATTTTTAGAATGTGACAATTAATTTGAGACGTCCGATTTGGTTAGTGTAACGATTCGGGCAGGATGAAGGGAGTATCAATAAAGTGAAAAATAATCAACATATTATAATATCATAATTAAGTATAGTAAAAGTTGTCAAGTGAATGAGATAGGGTGTATAAATTTCCAACACATTTGAGAATAACAAATCAAATTGCATGTCAAGGACTTCGAGGTCCAAGTTTACGTGCATAAAGTATGATATATAAACATTGTTTTGAATTAGAAACTCATACGAGACTTATAAAATGAAATTTAATAAATCAATCAGAGTAAATAAAATGAGTGTCATTATAAACAATGTATTAATTCATGTTATATATGTTATCATACAATTTTATAATTTACATATTGAAAATACATATTATTTCAATAAAAGTAATTAAAACTCCCACGCATTGCGTGGGATGCAATACTAGTTTTTACATAAAATCAAACCATATCAAGTTCGGTAGGACAACGCAATATTCTCTCCATCTCATTTTAATTATCTTTTTCTCGTTCGTTTTTTTTTAATTATATCTTTATTTAAAATAGAAAATTAATACACACTCCTTAATAAAATATTAATTGCTCTAATTAAACATAATTTATTGTCCCTGACATTTGTAATAACTTATTTCCTTGCCTTCATTTTTTCGTACTACTAATAATTATTATTGAACCAAATTAATTACACTCTTTCTATTTTAGTGAACGATGGTCGACTCTCTCGAAAGGTCTCTTGGTCAGCTTATAAAAACTGGACGACCCTCGCAAACTTTGCTTTCATTTCGTGCAGTATAGAAAAAATGTCTAGAGCGGTGACACTGGCAGTTTTCATGGACAAAAAGAAATCCAAGGTTATATTCGCAGAAGCGGATAGCGACTTCGTGGACGCGTTGCTAGCCTTCTTAGCGTTGCCGTTGGGGAAGATCCTGGATATTTGGAAAAAGTACTACAGCCGCGACGCTCCTGTTTTTGGTAGCTTGTACACTCTTCTGCATGGTGGATCATCATCTCATCTGACATCTTTATGGGCAGGATATCATAGTTTTGAAGTGCTGGATTCTCCAATTAGTTCGTTGGTAGATAATCTCTCTAGAATCCCACTTGATGTTTCTGAGAGCCGGGCCAACCAATATTTTGTTTGTGGAAACATTGATTGTGTTGAATCTCCTGCTAGTAATGTAAGAATAAAATATGGTTGTTATCCATTTTGTTCAGATCCAGTTGCTTGTGATTGCGGCATGGAGTTGGACAATGAAGAATACGTGTCTGGTAATGGGCGTGCTCTGACAACAAAGGCGTCTTCTTTCATCATTCTCGATGATCTGCGCTTGGTTCCTAACGTGAATGGTTTCTCACAAACGCTCAACAATCTTGGCATCACAGAATTCAGCGATGCAGAGATGGTGACTCTGAATGTTGACATCTATGATGTGAGTATATTCATTCTTTTCTCGTGTAAATCAAATTTGATGCAAATATTCCCAGTATTTTATTGTTGAGAGTTTTTTTTAATTTAAATTTGATTCTCGTTCAGATTAGGAAGTTGTTGAAGTTATCATTGTTTTCCTCAACGCCATTGACGGACTTCTATTAGAGTATGCATGGGAATGCATGGAAGACACTAGAAGAATTGAGATGCTTCTAGAAATGAGTTAGTTAGGCGAGTTAGTTACAACAAATTCTATTGTATAAATAGATAGTTACAGTATGTGTATTCCTCATTCTGATTCTATGAAATGAATTTCATTTTCTCTCTTTCTTTCTCTAAACCCTAGTTTTAACATGGTATCACGTTGAGCCAGTTCCAATCTCTCTCATGGCTACCTCTCTTACTCTACCTTCTATTTCGCTCAAACTCACTCGATCAAACTATCACTATTGGAAGCCACAAATTTTGTCTACGGTTCGAGCTCATGGTTTAGATGATTACCTCTTTGGAGTTATTCCTTCTCCGGCAAAATATCTGCTATCTTCTGACTCAGATACTGGTGAGTCGCCGGCGATACAAGTTCAAAGTGCGGTGCCTCAGCTTAATCCAGCATATTTGGAGTGGATTAAGAGAGATCAACTGCTCGTAAGTTGGCTATTCTCCTCCGTATCGGAAGCTATGCTCGGTCATGTCTCTCGCTGTTCCTCGGCGGCGGAAATCTGGAATGTTCTTGAGCAACTTTTTCAGAACACATCCAAAGCTCGAATACTGCAGCTACGTGCGCAACTCAATGCGCAGGTGAAAGGCGATCTATCTATTGACGAATATATGGTCAAAATGCGCGAACTCGCTGATGACTTAATGGCAGCTGGACATGCCATCTCTGATGATGAATTCATTCTTCATGTGCTACAAGGTTTGGGTAGTGAATTTGACGCGGTGGTTGTCAATCTTACGTCTCGAACTGAGCGACTTTCAGTTACGGAGGTTCACTTTGCTCTCCAAACACACGAGATCCGACTTCAGAAGAACAATTCAGTGATGCAACTCACACCTCCATCTGCTCATATTGCAACACAGTTTCAGAGCTCAAATAATCGCGGCGGTAGGGGAGGCCGTACACGTGGTGGACGTGGTGGTCGGTACAGTAAGTCCAGGACCTTTTGTCAATTATGTGGTAAAGCTAACCACGTTGCGTTGAAGTGCTATCGCAGATTCGACACATCCTTTACTGGACCTGAACCATTGGCTGATCATAACACTCACGCTCTAACCGCTTCACAAATGAATGACGAAGCTTCAACCGAGTGGTATGTTGACAGTGGAGCCACTTCTCACATTGTCTCCAATCTGGGAAAGCTACAGCTTAAGGATGAATATCATGGACAAGACTCGGTAACCGTGGGTAACGGCACATCCCTTCCCATTTCACACATTGGTAAATCCTATCTCCCTAGCCTACAGTCTAATCATACTATCCTCTTAGATCGAATTCTATATGTTCCTCAAATTACCAAGAATCTCCTCAGCATTTCCCAATTCACTAGAGATAATAATGTTATATTTGAATTTCATCATTCGCATTGTTTGGTGAAGGACAAAGTGACAAACCAGATATTGCTTCAAGGCAAACTTAAAGGAGGCCTCTATCAGCTTGATGTTCCAAAGTCGAAGTCAGCTCCTGTCACACATTCTGCTACCTCTTCCTGCCTCATTTCTACAAATAAATCAAAAAATACTGCCATGATTTGGCATCATCGTCTTGGGCATGCTAGTCCAGATACTCTCAAGTCCGTTCTCCATCTTGAACGTGTCAATGTACAGTCCTCTGATTTCCTTTTCTGTAATGCTTGCTGTCTAGGGAAATTGCATCAGATTTCTTTTCCTTCCCGTCCTATTCGATCTTGTAAACCCTTTCAACTGATACATACCGATGTATGGGGGCCTGCAGCAACCCCTTCTCTTGCTGGTTATAAGTACTACATTCACTTTGTTGATGATTACACTAAATACACTTGGATTTTTCCTTTATCTCTCAAATCTGAAGTTTCGAATACTTGCATTAAGTTCTTCAATTACATAAAAACTCAGTTTCATTATGATATTCAATCCCTACAGTCTGATTGTGGATCTGAATATTCTCCTCTCTTACCTTTCCTTCAAGAACGGGGGGTAGTTATTAGAAAATCTTGCCCCTATACGCATCCTCAAAATGGAACTGCGGAGAGAAAACATAGGCATATTGCAGATATGGGATTATCATTACTTGCTAAAGCTAATCTTCCTCTTGTTTTTTGGTGGGATGCGTTTGAAACTGCTGTCTATATTATCAATAGACTTCCTACTCCATCTCTTCAATCTAACTCGCCCTATTTTCAGCTGTTTAAGCAATTGCCAGATTACAAGTTCATGAGGTCTTTCGGCTGTTCATGTTTTCCCTATCTCCGACCATATAACAGTTCTAAGCTTCAGTTTAGAAGCTCACAATGCATATTTCTGGGATATAGCAACGTACATAAGGGGTACAAGTGCTTCAGTCCAAGTGGCCGTATGTACATTGCTCGTACTGTCCATTTCAATGAATTAGAGTTTCCCTACTCTTCTCTATTTGCACCAGCTCAGGTATCTCCATCATCTTCTCCTTTAGTTCCTCATTCAGTACCTATTTCATCTACTTACTCTTCTCCTCCAGCATCATCTGAGAGGTCATTCCAGTCCAACTCTTTCCCTAGTCAGCAAGCATCTAGCTCTCCCCACTCTCAATCTGCCTCTGCTAGTAACAGCTCACATTCATTGTCTGCTCCCACTCCTCAGCTATCTGATCACTCTTTTCCCTCACCTGCTACAGCTCCTTCTTCAATTAATACTGCTCCTGCTTCAGACCCTAACCCTATACCTTCAGATAATATACCTTCGTCATCCTCTAATCCTGATTCCCAAGCCATCCCTCTGTGCCATCCCATGGTTACTAGGTCGAAGAATGGTATTTTTAAACCTAAAGTGTTTGCCGTGACAACTTTGTTTGATGATGCAGAACCCTCCAGTGTTGATCAGGCTTTGGCTCATCCTAAATGGAAAGCAGCCATGCAGGCCGAATATGATGCGCTCTTGAAAAATGAAACTTGGTGTCTTGTTCCCTCTTCTGATGCTATCAATCCTATCTCTAACAAATGGGTGTTTAAGATAAAAAGAAAGTCTGATGGCTCTGTGGACAGGTTTAAAGTGCGGCTGGTGGCGCGCGGGTTTGAACAGCAAGCAGGTGTTGATTTTCTTGATACTTTTAGTCCCGTCATCAAGCCTACTACTGTGCGCTTGGTCATGACATTGGCTATTACCTATGGTTGGGACATACAACATATAGACATCAATAATGCATTTCTAAATGGGTTCTTGAAGGAGACGATTTACATGGTGCAACCAAAGGGCTTTGAAGACACAAATTTTCCATCACATGTGTGTAAGCTTGTTAAGTCTTTGTATGGGTTGAGACAGGCCCCTCGGGCTTGGTTTGAACGACTGAAGCAATATCTCTTGGAGTGGGGACTTCATCGGTCTACTTTTGATCATTCATTGTTTATTGATACTTCATCGTCTAACCCGCTTCTGGTTCTTGTGTATGTAGACGACATTCTTATCACTGGGGGAGATGATTCTCAGGTTACTCGATTAATCCGGGACTTGGATAAAGAGTTTTCACTAAAGACTTTGGGATCGGTTAATTTTTTTCTGGGCATTGAAGTCTGTCGCAGCTCAGATGGTATCTTACTTCATCAACCGAAATATGTTCGGGATCTACTCCATCGCACCAATTTATCTAACTGCAATCCATGTGCTTCTCCCATGAGTACCACTGTTCGACTCAGTACGTGTGATAGTCCACCGTTCTCTCAACCGTCATTATATCGAAGTGTGGTCGGCGCTCTACAATATCTTACCCTTACGCGGCCCGATATCAGCTGCGCCGTGAACAAGTTGAGTCAGTTTTTGCAGGCTCCCACCGACGCTCACTGGGAGTCTTGCAAACGAGTTCTCCGGTTTTTGAAAGGAACATGTACCGATGGGCTCTTCTTCAAACCTATCACCTCTTTTTCTCTGACTGGTTTTTGCGACGCAGATTGGGCAAGTGACATGGTTGATAGGCGATCTACTGGAGGTTTCTGTGTTTTCTTTGGGGAGAATCTCATCGCTTGGTCATCCAAGAAACAGACCGTTGTAGCTCGGAGCAGCGCCGAGTCTGAGTATAGAGCTCTAGCGGATACGGTTGCAGAAATGGTCTGGTTACAGTCTGTGTTTAAAGAGCTCAATGTTCCTCTTCTCTCCCCAGCTCGCTTATGGTGCGGCAATCAAAGTGCACTGTCTTTGGCTTCGAATCCCGTCTTCCATGCTAGAACTAAACACATCGAAGCTGATGTTCATTTTGTTCGTGAGAGGATAGTTAGCAATGATGTAGAGATTGGCCACGTTCCTTCCGCTGAGCAGGTTGCCGACATCTTTACAAAGCCTCTTTCCATGGCTCGCTTCCAGCTTCTCTCGTCCAAACTCAATGTTCAACCTTTCCCCAGCTAGGGTTATCATGGGGTGTATTAGAGTATGCATGGGAATGCATGGAAGACACTAGAAGAATTGAGATGCTTCTAGAAATGAGTTAGTTAGGCGAGTTAGTTACAACAGATTCTATTGTATAAATAGATAGTTACAGTATGTGTATTCCTCATTCTGATTCTATGAAATGAATTTCATTTTCTCTCTTTCTTTCTCTAAACCCTAGTTTTAACAACTTCGTCTTAAAAAAGAGTGATGGGAGTGTGTCAAGTGCTCCAAACGCCGACTTTTTCCATTTCCCTGAGATGAACACTCTTCCCAACATCACCAAGAAGATGATTCTCAAAGTCTCGCTGCAAAAATCGACAGACAAGTTTCTGTTTGCTCAAGCAACGACTGAGTTTCTCGAGTTTCTATATGGCATGCTTGCTATTCCATTGGCTCGAGTTGCATTCCTATTTGGTGGCCGCACTCCCTTCAAATGCATGGATAATTTATACAGTAGTGTAAGATACGAGATTGGTGACTCCTATTTTTTGACTCCCTCGTATCAAGAACATGCTAGTCAACCCTAAGCTACCTTACGGTTTTCGTCTCAGAAACAAGCTTTTAATTCGCACTGGGAGGGACCCTCCTAAATTGTTTGCTTATAAAGATGATGATATTGTACGTTTAAGTCCTGATTGCACGCGTGGCACGCCGGTTTCTTTTAAGTCTGCGTACTCCAAATCTTACTTAGTTAAGGAAAATGTTGTGTGCATGGTGAGTGATGATTTATGTGTGTCACCTTATACATTGGCATCCACCATTTCCCTTCTTAAGGTCAAGGGAATCCCTTTGTCGGATGTGAAAGAAGTTGAATTTCATATTGGATATCCAGAGGTAAATCTGGTTTTTGTATTTATGTTTGTGTTAAATGCTATTGTTTCATGTGTTAAAAGAAGAACGTATATTTTGTGATTTTGCAGGCACGGAGGATTCTGAAAGCTGCTCTTACATCGAAAACTGTTTTCACTGATGCCCTCGTCAACCCCATGCTGAAACGCTAGTTTCCTTAAATTTTATTTTAGATTTGAAATGTTTAAGACTTTTGTAGTTTTCTGACCACCTCATATTTATCGCTAATTTCTTATTAGCTCTTTTATTACATCAAGAAACTGTTAGAATTTATCTGAGCTCGCGACTAATTCTTTCTATGAAGTCTATATTAGCATCGATCAGTTAAAACTTTTTTCTGCAGCCAACGGTTGTATTTTGGAAAAGCTGGTGGCTTCATTTTATTGTATCACACCAATTGTTAGTTGTAATTTTGTCCTTCAGCAGTTTGCATTATGTCTTGCACATTCAGTGCTTGATAAAATGTCATTGTTTTGTTTTTCATAGATGGTGGCATATATTGTTTCCACTGTATTGATAATTTATTGAATTAATTATGATTAGGAATTTTCAACAAATTACTTAATTCGGTGAGATCCCAATTCCGTGAGATCGATACCAGTTATAATCTTATATTTTAAAATATATATTTACATAAAAATAAATTTAAAAAATTCGGGGGGTGGGGGTGGGGGAGGCTGTCGACCCGCGAGCCTCTACAATCTACATGCAGCCGCTCCTGATGCCGAAAATATATACCAATATTAATTCTTTGAAACTAAAGCGCTTAACCATTATCCGGTGAGGTTGGAGGCTTGTATAACAAATGTCTTGCTCTTAGCGCTACTAGAATATTATATGTATTTTTATTCCAAAGAATTCTATATGTTATATGACCAAAAAATGAGCATACCCATTTCCGAGTCCATAAAAAAAAGCTCAAAAATCAATTGCCATAATAAGGAAAAGATGATTAAGACAAGCTGTTCGGCCGGCTATAGCTCCAAGTTCGAAGCCCTTCAATAACCGAACTCGAGATTGACTGAACCATTTCTAATCCAAAAATCGGTCCTGAGCCGAAGCAAGCCGTTTGGACAAGTAATTGGACGAACTGTCGAAGGAGACTGAAAAAAGACTCTGCCCAATCAAAGAAATGCGATCGTTCGAACCGACTGTTCAGCTAAAGAGTTGCACCTTTTTGCCTAAAACCATCTCTTTGTTTTGACCTCTATAAATAGGGTCTCATTCATTGTAAAAATACATTGAATTCAGTATTTAATACAATAATAAAAGCATTTGATATTTGAATTCTACTCACAATTACCTTTATATCATTGTTCTATTTATCATTTCCTTGCAATTTTATTGAGTATTCTAATTAAACTTTCACCTATAAAAATCGAGCATTAACAATTGGTGCTAGAAAGAGGGCCACATAAGAAAGAAAATTGAATCATGGAAAACAACAACAATAGTAACAACAACAACAACAACAACAACAACAACAACCCACCAGTCGGACGCGGAGTTTTTCGAAGCGCCGTCGAGTTCAAAGCCGAACTCAAGAGGCGGGAGGTAGAATTCAGCAACCTGCAGGAAGAAACCGCAGGGTAACACAAGAAGCCGAAGCTCTTCGCCGACAACTAGCCCTAGTCAATAATGAGGACCTGGATGAGACCCGCTCCACGAGTAGAACCCCTCTACTCGAAATGGATGAAGAGGAAATCTCTCGCATCCAAATTGAGCCGAGCAGCAACTGGCCCCCACTGATGCAGGCGAGTCGGGAGAAAATATTCGATTGCTCAAAAACAACTCGAGCGATGCAAAAGTTCGTGTCTCTGATTCCAGGGGCCCAACTCCTCCAAAAAATATACCATTGGAGAGCTACGCCGAATCACCCTTCACTCGAAGGATATTTGCTGTACAACTGCCTTCTCGGTTAACCATACCAATTATCAAGGCATATGACGGGAAGATAAACCCCGACGAGTTCATCACACTTTACAAGATGAAGATGCAGACCACGGTGAATCCCGATCACCAACGCAAAGCATGCATGTGCAAAAATTTCGGAGCATGCGGATGAACCCGCCATGCAATGGTTTATGCATCTTCCTCCGAACTCAATCTCTTCATTTGCCAAGCTGCATGAGTCATTCACGCAACATTTTTCGAGCAGCCGAAGAGCACCAAAGAGATCGGACGACCTCTACTCTGTCGTCTAGAAGGAAAATGAATCTCTTAAGGACTTCCTGAAGTGATTCAATTCTGTCAAAGTAACAATCCCGAACTGCCTCGAGAAAATGGCAGTGTCGGCATTCAAGAAAGGCCTTAGAAGAAACTCCAACCTCTTCTGGAAACTGGTCAAGTACCCTTGCTCGACCATGGCGGAAGTATTAGCACGGGCCGAAGCTCAAATTTGGCAAGAAGTCGAAGAAGAGAATTTCGGCTGAAGGAATAAAAGTAAGCCAGTCGAGCTATTCAGATAAAAAAAGCAAGACACGGGCCGACGCTCGATACCAACCATACCCTGCCCGAACCGAAAGGTGGTATCAAACACACCTCAAGAGGACCCGAAGCTGCCTCTCCGAACTGTAATTCAGGAGATGCAATAAATAAGCAACGAGGTCCACTGGCCGAAGAAGATGTTCACAAAGCCTGAATACAGAGATATGTCTTTCTACTTTGAATTTCACAAGATCACGGTCATCGGACTGATGACTGTCGAGACTTGAAGAGATAAGTCGACCGACTTTTGGCCGAAGGACTTCTGACTTGTTCGAAGCCTGCCAAAAAAGGAAAGGTTTGTACGAGGAACAAGAAGAACGACCGGGGGCTCCAAAAAATCAAACCCCAACCACAAGAGCAAATCAACAGCCTCTACTCGAGGAGCCTCGACAACCGGAGATCCAAAGAGTCATCAATGTCCTCACTGGGAGCTCCTCGATGATCGGGTCATCTCAAAATGTGGTAAATAGGCACATGAGAAATTAACCCATCCAACAAATCGAAGTATTTATTTTGAGATCTGCTTCAGCGCCGAAGACGAAATTGAAGCTCGTCATCCGCATGATGACGCCCTTGTTATCACCCTTATGATAGCAAAAGGATCCTCGTTGACATTGGAACTTCATCGAACGTCATATTCCTCAAAACTCTTCGAGGAATGAGAATATCCGAGAAAGAAATAACCGAAGATCCAATTACTATTGTTGGGTTCAACCGTGTAATAACTCCAATAATTAACCTTCGTTGATTCATAACTCGGCATATATTTCTCGATTTGAAAAATGGACATCCATAAGAATGCTCTAAATCATGAGCTTTCCTCGTGGGTTTGATTCCACAAATTTTGGAATTATTGCATTTTCACCCTGAATTCAATAGTTTGAAAATTCATTAAATATTCCACTTGCCTCGTAATCTCAATCCGATTGTTTCTAAAATTTTCACAAATCAATCTTAAGTAAACCCTAGCTCGGTGTAAGAAACAGAGTGTTCAAGTACGAGTTGAAATTTTAAACATATAAAAAAATACGTTAGAAACTCTAATCATGGCGCTCGAGCTTCTTACGTAAAATTTGTCTGAAACTGACATGCATGCAACAACAAGTGTTCCAAAATGAGAAACGAGCAATTGAACGAAAATTGCATAAATAGTCATTTATTTAATTGAACTTAATATAACTTAATTAAATCAAGAATATTACATGAACTTATTAAAATTAATTAATTTTGGGAGCTTGTTAATTCCATTATACATTATCATTTAACAAATAACAAATTAAAAAATATTCTAAACTCTCTCTCCACTGATGGACAATAGATCATCCCAACCTCAAAGCTCCTCTGGCCCACATATATATTCTTTTCTAATATATTATTTTTGAATCAATAGAATTATAATGTATACTTTCATTTTATTGGTTGATTCATTTTATACAAATACAAGGTAAAATTGATATATCCTTTTATATTATAAAATAAAATTAAAAAAAAATATACCAAAATTTATATTTTTTAATTATATACTAATAGAGATTAATTTTGATATATATATTTTTTAAATTGATATGTATATATGTGCACTAATTATTTTTAAATTGGTGTATATACACTATATTATATTTGCATTACTCTCGATAATTAAATTGTTATTGTAATTAATTGTCCATTATTTAATCATTTTATAATTTGTATATTTTCTTAATTTAATTATAAGTAATGTTTTTATTTTAAAATTAAAATCAAATAAAAGAATCATATATAATAGTGTGATTGTATGGTCGGGTGGTCATGGATAAACTTTGCAAAATAATTGTGGTTGGGTTGGATGATATGAAAGACATAAAAATTAATTAAATATTAGTAGTTGTGTGGTTGGAATATAGCTCATAAACATAGTCTTAGAGTTCAATTATAGAAAAAAAAAACACTCATTATTTTTTCATTTTATAAAATAGAGTGATATTGTTAAGAATGTTGTTAGATATTATAAAAACCCCTCTGATTGTAATTAATTCATAGTCTTAGGACGATATATTTTGGTGCATCAATGCTCTAGCAACTTAGTGTCGAGTCAATTGTAAAAGTCCTGTATAAAAATTCATACTCGAGTTGTAATAGAATTAAAAAGAAGAAGAATCAAGGTTGCTCAAGGAGTCAGCAGACTTGACGAATTGCTGAAGATTGCGAAAAGAAGAAAGGACCAACAATGCGGAGGAACATTACAAGAATGCTGAAGGAATAACCCTAGCAGAATCCGAAGGTCTTAGCTCGAATTGCTGAGACACCACCCGCGTGCTAGATGCCAGCAAACTACAATCAGTAATCAAGAAAAGATACAAAGTCTAAGATCAGACGGATCACAAATCACAAGGAAACTCGACAAATCAGAAGATATAATAATCATGATACACAAAGGAGGGTTCAGACCTACGAATGATCCGTTCTGACAAAGCTGGCTACAGATAGACGCTATGCCAATCAGAGACGAGGAGACTTGAAGAGTCTTTGTCCACTGCAGAAAAAGAAAGAACCCAGATAGGCTAGCAATACCTTTGAGTCTAACGGATAGGATTCAAACAGCCGTTTGAATCCTCACCTATAAAGAGGTGTCATCCTTATTTGATTTATAGGTTCGCAAAGTTCTACACCCGGAGATAACAAAAAGAGATCAAATGCATTATCTACATTACGCGAACACATCCGAGCTAAGTTCTTGACTGAAGCTTTTCACAAGCTTTCATCTCTAAAAGCTTGAGACCTACGAAGTTAAGCTTCCAAGGTTATTTTTACGGGCGACGCCAACACAAGGATCGGTTCCGGGAAGAACTATAAACTCCCAGCAGTCGACGTCCAAGGAGAATGGAGGTTGGTCCTCACTCTACGAAGCGACACCGGTTGAAGATTGGAGATCGAGGTGTTTGAAGGTGCGCGCTGACCAGACGGAGGAGCTACTCAACGTTAGAGATCAGGTCTGACCTTGTACTCATTCTTCTAGTGAATTTTCAATCGGAGGACTAAAGAGTGGACGTAGAACAGTTGTTCGAACCACTATAAAATCCTTGTGTCCTTACTGCTTTATTTCGTTACATTCTACGCATACATATTTGAAACTCAACACATCAAGTATTGTAGTATAAACTACAATTTGGATTAACGAATATTTGAGCTAAAACATAATTGATAAACACATGCTAAGTCGAGACCTTAGCAAGTTACGCACAAGATTAATTTAATACTTCCGCTGTATACAAAACACTCTGATCGGGGACCAACAAATTTTATATGAGACATCTTAATTAATCTTATAATATATACATAGCAAGATATGAAATATAAGTTAGAATAACAACTTTTAATATTAATTAAATTATAATATAAATTATAAATAAGATTTTATTAATGATATCATAACTTTTTACATATATAATGCAACATTACAGAGTTTTGTAAACTCAGAATTTCTCAATTTACTTTTATGAATAATTAATACTATAAGTTAGAATCATACGAGCCCATTTACTAATTAATTCACTCGTACATTTTATGAATTACTAGTATTTATAAGTATTTATCCTCCTTACCGAGTACTTATAGAATACTCTCTCCCTCATAATTATTTAGTCCCATTTCAATTTGCACGAGTGTAAAAATTTATTTATAAATTTATTAAATATTTAAACAAATTTCCTGAATTAATCTATTTTAGCAATAATTATTAATAATAATTTTATTAATTGTGTTTAATTTATAAAATTGTTTAAGGGTAAATTTTGTAAACACGTGCAAAAAATAATACTCCTTCCGTCCCGTCATATTAGACTCATATTCATTTTCATTTCGTCCTATTTATTAGTCTCATTTATCGAAATAGCAAACTTTTTCACACTCACCAATAAAATATTAATTCTACTACACTAACACACATTAGTTATTGTACATTTTCCTCTAAATATGAAAAACATATAAATGAATACTCAAAATAATAATTTGAACCAAATAATTGGAATACAGAGTACTCAAATAAGGTACTCCCTCCATCCCGATTTAATAGGCCTCTTTCTTTTCGGCACGAAAATTAAGAGTTGTGAGTGTAGAATGAGTTAGTGGAATGAATATTTTATTGTTGAGTGTGAAAAGGTTGTCATTTTAAGAAATGAGTCAATTTAGTTGGGACGCCGAATTCGGTAAGTGGGCCTATTCTAGCGGGACGGAGGGAGTATAATTTATAGAGCAATGTCAATGTGATTGTGATTGATGGGAGGTGAAAATTTGCAGTAATAATTGAGTTTAAGAGGTAAAGGGCAGTCAGCTGCATTAATAGCTTAAACCCGTTAAATTTAATAACTTAGGGGGCGTTTGGTTTAAATGTCGGAATCACTATGGGAATGAGTATAGGTATGAGTTTGAAAATAGAGGGAATATGTATGAGTTTTACAATTCAAATAAAGATGTTTGGTTTATAAGATGGGTTTGGGAATCATTTTAAATTTTTATATTTAGTTTCTTAATATATTTAGAAAAATTATTAAATATTACATAAATAATAATAATAATGAATTTCTTAATAAAAACCAATAAATAAAATAAAGTAATAAATAATATTACTTTGAAATATTTATTTTTTAAAATAATATAAAATTAATATAAAAATAAAAGGATAGTATAAATATTATCAATTTATAGAAAATATTTTATTATAATATATTAGAATATATAATATATAATAATATTAAATCAATAAAATATAATTATAAAAAATATATATTAATACTAATTACATTAATTTTTAATTAATATAATATTACTAATATTATTATATTAATAAATATATATTATTAAAATAATATTTTAATCATAATTAAGATTCTATTATTATTATATAATATATATTGAATTACTTATTTAGTATTATAATATTAATTAAGTAATAAATCGTATTATTATTAAATATTTATCTTATATAAAAATAATTTTATAATATTAATTATTATATTATATGATATGATGTTAAAAATAAAAAATAATAATTTTGAGAGGAAGGTTTGGGTTTGAGAATGAAACCCTCCAAAATGGTTGGGAATGGGGATTCCCTAATTTTTGGAAATCATTTGATTTTTGAAGGAATGATACTTGCGAACCAAATGATGGGTGAAACCCACCAACCAAACACCCTCTTACATTTTTTAAGATTAAATTTAATAACTTAGTTGAACTGGATTGGCTGGCCAAATGGCTAAAATAGCCGCACCTATCTCAAAAGATCAAACGACTCTCCACCTCCATGCATTGGGACTTGGAACTATAAGTTGCTGGTTGAGTAATCGGCAACTTGCGAAAGTAATTGAAACGTCTACCTCAGTTACTCACATAATTTGAGCATAAAAATGGACCATCTCCATGCAGCTTAGATATGAACTCATTTCTTTGTCATCCTCCCCTTCCACTAAAATGATTAAACTTTCATCTAAAAAAGGTAAAATAAATGATTCTAATCCTGTCGGTGCTACATTACCTCTAAAAGTTCTTATCGACAAAACAAACTCCAAGGTTCTATTTGCAGAAGGCACTGGGGATTTCGCAGATTTTTGATAAGTTTTCTAACTCTCCCATTGGGAAAAATGGTGAATATTCTTTCGACCAAAGATTCCTTCGGGAGCATAAGCAGTTTGAGCACTGCTTTATCCAATCTGGATAGCAGCCATTTCTGCGCGGCGGGTGTTAAGCAAATGTTGCTTGATCCGGCAAGTTCATTCCAATAGGAATACAGCAAACTAAAACTTGACATTACCGATAGTCAGCCCTTGGTATTCTTCATTTGTGAAGACATCAGATGCAAGAGTTCAATAGCCAAGAATATTAGCATGTATCGTGATATAGCTTCATGTGCGTGCGTGTTAGCAATCAGTCTTCAATGAACACTCAAGCTGGACATGAGAGCAACCTTGCAAATGCCAAAATTGATTGTGGTCAAAGGAAGAAAACAAAAGACAGAGAGGACAAACTCAGCATGCAGAAACTGGAGCAGGAGTGTATTTAATGTTTTGGTTTATTTGACTTGTAAGGTTTATATTATTAAATAGTTAGTGAGAGAGAGAGGTACAACAACTTTATAGTGGTGCAGAGCATATGGGCATGTTGGCCCTTATCTGTTGTGTCACTTCACTATATATGTATGGAAACTATTCACCATTACGTGTGGAAAATGAAAAACAAAAGTTCGAACCTCTGTACACAACACTCAACTATGGCTCTAGCTTCAATG